>JALPCB010000239.1:0-24569 GCA_026538395.1 Cryptococcus sp. GC_Crypt_3
GCGCCTCGTGGATAACCGAATCGCTGTCCCTCTTATCGGCGTACAAGGGATTCACCGCCGGGTCAGTCGACACGTTACTACTTGGATTCAACGAAATGGACTATCGGGGAAACAAGACTGTTGCGTCGGAGATGTTCGGTTGCGGATCAGAGGGGCTCGAAGCGCCCAACACGGAGTCTATCTCCCCTGAACTTGAGAAAGATATAATGGCAGTATGGGACGAAGCGTCCGAGCTCGTGGCTCCAGAAACGCGGTTGGGGACGCTGTACGCTACCCTCGGTCTCCTCCAGTCTCTGGTCCACAGAGAGAAAGAAGCAGCAGAAGGAAGAGGGAGAAGAGTCGCAGTCAACGCGCTCGATACGCCCGATTGCCATCATCTCCCTAAAGAGTATACGGCATTCGCAAAGCAGAATGAGATCCAGCTCTGGGCGGGCGGCGGCGGCGAAGGATCAGGCGAGTCTATTTCTCTTTCACTGGCAAATAAACCTTCTCAGCTAATACCATACCGACCGCACAGACCCACTACCCTCGGCACACCTGCACAACCTCTTGCAGGAGTTCGTACCAAAGCTCAAACAGCTTGCCAGCAGCCACCCAAACGGTGACAGCGACGGCAAACCAAATGGCGATTCTCCTACATCTGCGATCAAATGGGACGACCTCGACCATCTTATCCCAGTCCGCGAAGACGGGCTGAAGTTTGTCGATCAGCCTTCTGGCGCAAGCGTCAGATGGGTCTTGAGCGTGAGTATCGGTCATGCTTCATGACCCACTATCCACTGTGCCTCCCCTCTCCTCCTTCTCGCCTCAAACTGGAGCTTGATTAGCCAGAGAAACGCTGCCGTGGCTGTTGCTGATCACTCTCCCTCGATTGCAGTACACTCTCCTGTCCAAAACGCGGAATGTCGTTCACGACAAAGGGTAAGTCAACTTCTCAATCCAGCGTAACGCCGAAGATCTAGTAAAGCTGATACTTCGTTCGCGTCTTGTAGATACCTCATAGCGGCCGATCTGGCATGACGAAGCATGCCGGAGTACGCGTTTAGCCACATTTCGAGCAGATTGCCCATTCGTCCCAATCATGCTCACTGCGCACCTAGAAAGATAAAGTCATGTACGGGTTGAGGCTACGCGCGGATTGTATCTGCTACATTGCATGAATCTATCATATACCAATGTATCTGCAGTTCTTGACTGCTTGTGCTTCTTGCGAACTATCCGCAGTATGAGACGTAAGATGGAAGACTATCGCTTGTCACAGCTGCTCTTTGAAATCATCGACGCTGATGCCAGTTCAGCACACTGCTATGAGCTGCTATGCTTGAATGCAATGACCGTGCATTTGACCCAAATTGGATGTTGGGCCCATGCTATGGTATGAACTATGCCAATGAGAGCCCCTGTAGTAGGTACATTCCCTGCCATCCGACCTGCCAAGCTGCGATCTTCCATCATCTGACACTCCTGTATGACGGTCTCATCGCTTCACGTGAACGATGTGCGCAGGCCCCATCCGATACACTGAAGCAATTACCAAGCTTCTGCGCCCACATCTCCAAAGTCAGGTAGAGAATACTGGTAGAGCGCGTTGGATTGAGCGCCAGAGGGCAAAAACATGTTGGCGAGTCTGCGCGCGTGTTCGTCAGTCATCTCATTCAACGACAAAGTTAGAGGCAGCAACTGACTCGAGGGGCAAGAAGAGAGAGTCCGATCCGTCGGCAGGTAATCCGAGATCCGTTAGATTCTATCAACGTGAGACACACATATCAGCTGATATACGTTGCAAGATACGCCGCGACTCACGCCATCCTGGAGCCAGACGGGCAAAGCGCTCGGACTGAACTCTGTCGGCCAGTCAAACCCTTCCAGTACCGGCATATCCCACAGGTTCCCATCGCCCATAGCCCCAGCACCAGTCTGAGTAGGGTCTTGAACGCCCTCCAATCCCGACATCTGGGGTAAACTTAACAGGCTTTGTAAGCCGCCATCGAGGTCGCCTATTCCCACTCCGTCGGAAGTATTGTGGTTGTGATTGTGGTTGTGGTTGTGGTTGGCATTGATAGGCGTCATGGGCATCAACAAGCCTCCTATTCCCGCTGCGCCAAGTCCTGACGCTGAAGCTGAGGAGGACATCACCGTCGAGTTGAGTCCTCCGTGATGACTCTGCAGATTAGACGTGGACATTCTCGGAGTTCCGGGCACGGTGGACATTGCTCCGGTCTTTCTTCGGAAATTGGCCAACATAAGTCGTAGAGTCAGAGCGTATCGCTCGGCGAAACACTCTGCCGAGAGGAGGTGAGCAAGCTCAGAGACCTGTGAGATTAGGTATGGTAGTTGGATGGTTTGCGGGAACAAGACAGCGCTGCAAATACGGTCAACGATAACGGACAGAGTGTCAGCAAGTTCCTTCTTTTCTGGAGACCGCCGATACCAGACTAGTAATATTCAGCACTCACATCTTCAGCAGAAACACAGCAGCAAAGGCAACCGATACAAGTTGATCATGCGTAGCATACTTGAGATGTTGGCGGAAGTTGTCACACCGCAGGAAGATCTCCAGACACCGCGATGCAGCATCCTTGGCTTGAAGTGCCAATTCACGCTGGTCTGGCGGAAGCTGCGAAGTAGCATTAGCCTCAGGCAACGATATAGGTTGACGTCTCGAATGCTCAATCTAACCCACCTTGTCCCACTGGCACCCTCGAAGAGCAACGCAGACTGTCCATAATTGAGCATACACCAACTCCGTTTCCAGCAGTTTCACCAAAACGCTTTCGTCGTCGAATCGCGTGCGGTGGATAGCATACCATTCACGGTGCCATGCGTCCAAGTCTGCCAGCATCCGTTTGACGAAAGAGATGGTCTGGTTGTCCACGCGACCGTGCAGCGGAGTCAAGTGGTCCATAATGCGAACTTCGGTGCCGGTCAGAACTACGCTGTTGTCACAAGGAGCGGCACAGCTCACCTCGCAGGTTCACAAGCTCCACACCGGCAATCAGACGCATATCCGTCGCGGAAGCCATAGAGTGCGACCTGGGCCGAGATCATCAGCTGATTGCGACTCGAGGCGGGAAAGCGACTTACAACAAGTCTCTCGCCCTTTGGACAGACGAGTCATCGCGCAGCAACACTGGCTTGCCTGTGCCCAAGCTCGCACTGCAAACATGATAGAGTTAGCTGACTGAGCGAAGGCTTTGGGCAGGAGACTCACAGATGCTCGTGCATATAACAATTCAGCCATATTCTTGCCGACACCACTGTGAGATTCCCGAGTCAGCGTCGAATAGAATTCGCCATCGCACGACTCACCCAGATCTCTCTCCTCCATTTCCGTTCGCTCCTCTTTGTTCGCGAGCTTGTCCAGCGCTCGATGAAGGTTCATATCAAGCCCCATGCGCAGAGCATGACTGAATGGGCCGGCAGTCAGTTCGATTCACTGGTACGCAGATCGGGGATAGTCTCGTCGGCGAAAGTACACACCCGCAAGGTAACCATCCATTTTGACTCCACAAACTTAAGATCAACATTGCCATCACCGCTTCTTTCCGCACGATCGGACCGAACAATGTCGAACGGGCGATACCTTGCGCTTCTTCGAGACAGTAATGGAACGTCTGACCAAGTGGGCCTGGTTGACGAGATAATCAGCGGATTGTTCGTAGCTGATTTGAGCTCGGTGCTTACCATTGCCCGCGCGGATCTTGGCCGCCACCGCTAGCAAGCCTAAGAAGACCATCGTGTAAGCCGATTATTGACACAACATCTTCCAACGGCCATGGAGTAGCTTACCATTGGTGGAGAATGGCGTCCGCTCGATGTATGACTCGTACTGATCGTACGCCTTGTCCCACAATGGGACGAAATAATGGCATCCAGAGAAGAATCTGCCGAAGCCTCAGCACGCCTTCGCTCTGACATCAGGACGACACTCACATATCCCATAGCTCTCTCGCCTCTGATTCTCGTACCAGTCCCTTTGTGACGACATCCGGGAAAGGATTTCTAGGCGTCGGATCCGGTCGCTTCTTCTTCTTCATTCTCAGATGAATGGTTTTACCATCAATGGTAACTCGTTTCCGCTTTCTGCTTCGACCCCTGTCCCCGTCATCACCGGCATCGTCTATGTCTCTGACTTCCGCCTCGTCCTCGATGTGGAGACTAGAATTTGGCAGCTTCTCGTCTTTGGCGATTGCGGCCGCTTGGTCAGCTGCATTTGCTAGAGCATGAAGGGCTTGGATAGGCGCTGTGAGCTGTTCTCGTGGCAGAGCAGAGGATGATGCCGCAGAGTGTGAAGATGAGGATCGGGACGAATGGCGAGAATGACTCGGTGAAGGTGGCGCCGACGGTACGGGAATAATGCCATAGGTGCCGAATCGGTGATTCTGGGAATGAGAATGAACCAGTCATAAGTTTTGCTAAATCCTCTAGCTCCGGGTACCACTTACGGGCGGTGCAAAACCTGGTAGTTCGGGATACTCCCCCTTGACTGGCTTTCGCAAGATTGCGTCCGAATCATCGAATCCTCGTCCACCAGCAGTATTTTGCGGCGAGCGAGGCCCGCCCGTGGCATTCAACGCTCCCAACACATAATCGGCAGAGATCGTCTCTCGATGGCTTTGGTCTGGCCGATAAGATGGGCCGGGAATGGCGTGTTGAGATCCAGAGAATATCGATGGCGGAGAGACAGATGACTGAAATATGCTCGACGGGTGGACGGCGGTCAATGCTCCATTGTGATCTGGCAGGTATGACGGTGGAGGCAAAGCGTTCTGTGATTGTGGTAGCATTGCCAGTATTTGTTGTAACTACGGGCAAGATTCAGCAACTCTTCTGATACCCGCCATCAAGCAAGCCTACCGTGCTTTGTATTTGATCTTGACTATGCGCCAGAGTCTGTACTGTTCTTTCGAGGCTTGAAACACGCCTATGAATGGAGAAGTGTGAGTGCTTGAGACGACAACATGGGTCTCAGGATCAGCACTCACCCATCGGCCTCGCCGTTTCCAGATTCGGTAACGCTCATGCTGCCGTTTCTCGCTCGACCGCCCTTCTCTGATGCCTTTTCGAATACACACGGCGTTCCATTCAGCAAGCATCGTCTGCATGGGGTGTCGGAGCTGGAGGGATCCCACTCGCATCTGTTCTTGCCTTTGCGACCTGGTAGGAAGTAGGCAGAGGTCAGCTGCTAGGAAGACTATAATCTGTGCCAAACGGAAGAGAAGGAATGCATACTTACATGCGACACAGGCCCTGCTACCCCGTTTCGCGGTTGGCCCAACCGAAGGAAGGGCTGCTGCGGATGTGCTTTGTGCAGGTGATTGTTGGGCTGGCGGATGTTGCGCTGTTTGTCCATTGTCGTTAACCCTTGCTGATGCGCCGGATTGGTTCTGGTTGATATCGGTGTATGCTCGCTCACCTGTGGATCTTGCGCCTAAATCCCAGCCTCTGGACGATGACGAGGGCGCTTCCGCTTTCTGCAGATCTCCTCGAATCATGGTACTTGGCCAAGCGCCATTATGGCCAGAGCCAGAGAAACCGTCGGATCCTGGACGGTTGAACATGCCTTCCAGTGTTCTCGGACTAGGCAGCTGATGTTGCAGTTGTTGAAGGGACGCGAGACTGATGCTGTGATTAGGGGTGTGCCCGTGATTCTGCGTATGAGGATTCGGATATCTTGTCAGGTATGTCGGTCCAAGAGGAGACGGATGGGTCTGACTACCACTCCCACTGGCTGCTCCTGGTGTCGGTCCGCCGAACGATGAAGAATGCGGGGAAGTCGAGTTGTACCCTTGTGCTTGCGTTTGACCTTGACCTTGTTGCGCCGAGATTGGATGGTGCGTGGGGGAAGGTTGGAAAGGCGATAAGCTAGGATTGGAGTAATGGCGCGAACGGTATTGATGCTCCATCAGCGAAGCGTTTCGATTGTCCGTCCTGTGGACCTCGTGTGAGCCGAGTAACCGGTGTGTGGAAGGGGGTTATGAGCAGCACGGAGTGCAAGAGGGTGCTGCTGATCTATGATGATCGCATGATACGATTTGGAGCGTTGATAGTGGCAGTTTATGAACAATGGCGAGCAAGCGGTACTCGAGTGATGGTAATGTCGACACCAGCTATCTGACTGAGTGCATGTGTGGCAGTACTTCGCATAAATGTCGGTAACCGTCCATCGTAACAGAGAACGACCAAAAAGCACATGAGAGCAGAGCCCCTCACTCGGCTGGCCCTCTTTCCCCTTGCCCCCTCATAGGACACCATTTATCCGGCCGGCCCGGACTCCCCTTCAGGAACCTCTTATGTGGAGCCACACTGCTCATCAACTGCTCTCAGGCTCAAGCGCTATTAGCCGAAAATCAAATACCCGAACGTGGCACTCTGATCGCAATGGCAATCGTTTCTTATTCACTCCTCCTGTTTGTATCCCTGCGGTTAATGGGATGACCGGCGCTGGTCGCCACCCAGGAACGAAATGAGCAGCATGACGTCAGCTCGTTCGTAGTTGATTGTGCAGGCTATGCTGTGTTATCCTTTGAGAATTGATGGGATCAATTCCGTGACGTAGACGAAACAAAACGAAGCGTTACCGCAGCCAGCTGGACACGTACATATACTACGAGATAACAATAACAAACGTTTTCTTCTCTCTTTCCCTTTCTCATCCATCAGCTCTGAAATATCAACCAATCTATCGTATCACATCAACCAATTCAATCACCATGTCCAGCTCCAACGAACCCTCGAAGACCAACGGTCAGGTAAGTCCGCTCCCATTTCGTCTCCTCGCTCGGACCGCCCACCTCCCTCTCCAGTCTTTTCCACGACGCTTCATTCCGCGCTACCTTCGAGACACTGGCTGACAACCTGTCCTTCACTCTTGCCCGCAGATCAACTCGCTCGTCGGCACCGCCAAGGTGCTCGTTGGCAACACCATCGAGACCGCCTACCACGCTGTCGGCGGATCCACTGAGGCTTCCTCGTGGACCACCTCGGGCCAGAAGCAGCACGACGAAGGAGAGGCAGAGATTACCGCTGCCAAGGCCCAGGGCTACGTCGAGGGGTGAGCGCTGTCACTTCCTATGCCCTAAGGCATCCTTGCTGATCCCGATATGCTGCAGCGTCGGAGACCGCCTTGAGGGCAAGAAGGACTCTATCGTCGGCGCTATCACCGGCGACAAGACGCAACAAACCTCCGGCAACCTCCAGCACGACAAAGGATCTGCCCAGATGGACATCAACAAGCGTAAGCGTATCGCTATCCAAACAGAACGGTAGCTAACTTGGTCTATATCAACTACAGCCTCCTCTTAAACAGCGAGCGACAAGGAAGCGGATCAGTCGTCCGTACGCCTTATACGAGCTCGGCAAGTAGATAGATTTTGTATAGCGACCTTGACGACGATGTATACGTTATGACCAGTGAAGTGATACTACGTGTGTTTTTCTAGGCGCAACTCTGCACCGCTAAGGGGAATCTCATTATCATACTTTTCACTAATTTAAAATGGTATGGTATGGTAGTATGACATCCTCAGTTCAACATCCTGTTCCTGTTCGCAATGTTGATCTATGCTACAACGTATTAGACTATTATAACGAACGCCTTGCGTAATAGATGGAATGAGATGTGATGAGATATCCGACAAATTCGCCTACTTCCGCTCAATCCAACTGGACTCAGTGAACCTCGACTCACCCAAGCCTTGCTACCGTAATCAGAAAGGCGTGGCTGGTCCTCCTAACCAATCGACTTTCGGACTATCCCACGTAGCGTCGCCGCCCACAGTCAAATCGTCGCCAAAGCGCGAATCGCGATATCGCTCCGTACCCAATAATGTGCGGTGGCCAGGGGTGACAGGGAACTCGAGCCCAGGTTCCAATGAGCCCATACTGACACTTGCATCTGCTCCTGCGGCTGCACCAGGGCCTGCAACCCTGCTTTCACCGACGGTCTCAGGTATAGGGCGCGATGCTAGGCCGTGCATTGCCACGTGCATATAATCCGCACTTGCAGATCTGATACCACCGCCAGGGAGGGTACTTGCAAACTCGGTCGGAATGAGGGTTGGAGTAAATGCTCGCCTGGGCGGAGTCGACGCGCCTCTCGAGGGCAGCGAGACGGTGCGACTCGCGCCTGAAGCATTGCGCGAGGATGACAACAAGTCTGGTCGTTCGGAGTCTGCTCGTCGGCGGATCTGTGCTGGGGGACCCAGTAGCCCCGAAAGTCGCTGTTTGGGCACTGCGAATCATACGTCAGTGGGTCACCTGTTGAGGATCATCATATGGTTGCAACTCACTTGCGCGAGCGCCCGCCCTACGGGCGAAAGGCGAATGTATCACTTCGTCCCCTTCCTCGATCCTCTCGAGCTCCGTCACGGCAGCAAGGGGTATACTCTCCGCTCTCCTCGCACGAGACGAGATACCATCCCTATCTTTATCAGAGGAGGAGGAAGGGTATCTTTCCATAGTCGGGGTCGGACTCGACGGTCTGTCCGTGGGCGGTTTAGGCGTTCCGCCGAATTCCGGAACGAGGGGATCATCATCAGAGTCTGATAGACTGGAATCAGAGTCCAGGGCGTGGTGATGATCATGATCATGCGATGAGCGCGGCGTACGCCATTGTTCTGGTCGAACACCCTGGTTCGCAGGTGGCGGTGTTCGCGGAGTGATGTTCATCTCGTCTCGCTGCTGTGAAGGTAGAGGTGGCGGTGTGCAGGTCCCGTTGAACCGGACCCGCTTAGCCTCGTTGGGGTCTTCTTCCTCGTCGTCGTCCGTGATGATCGCATCGATACTACCTGGCCGACTGTGTTTGCCCAGTATGCTCTCCGCTGGACGGGGAGGAGTGGGTCCCTCGATACCAACCTATGATCCCAAGCCATCAGCTTCTCTCAAGTCTAGAAAGTGCAATATACTGACTCGAATATTTGCAGCACCGAATTCAGAGGTTCTTCGATCAATGCCCCGCGCCCCTGAAGCCTTGACTCCTTCAAGGATAGCACACCTGTCCTGCACCTCTTCCAGCTCTCTCCGCACCTCACGCAACTCCCTTTGTAAACGCTCCTGCACCTCTGCCATGCTCTGCGCCAAAGCGTTGATTCGGGTCTCCCATACCGCATCACGAGCATGAAGGAGATGCTCTATTTGTGCTGCAGTGGTATACGAGCTACTTTGGGTGGTGTGGACAGCTAGTGTGGTTCACCGATATCAGATTGATGAACGGCTGCGAGGCCATTGTTGATATAGACTCACGGTGATCCTGCACTTCGTCGAGATTCGCAGCTCGCTCCTTCCCCTTCTGCAGCCGCACTCCCCGCGAGACCCTGCTGGCCTTTTCAGGAGACCGGCGGATGACTGTGTCGCGAGCGAAAGGGATCGAAGGTGACCTAGACTCATTCCCATCTAGCGAGACGAAATGGCGGACCAGTGTGTCTACCAAAGTAGCATTGGTTCCATTTGCGCCTTTGAGGTTGTGAGCCTACAAGTGGAGAGTCAGCACTGATCTTTCAAAGTACAGCGATCATGACGATTTGAAAGCAGCGAAGGGATGATGGACAGGTTCAGTCATGTACTTATGGCGACAAGACAAGGAGTAAATGCTGGGAGCTTACCTTGAAAAGCTTCTGTAGCTCGGGCCGCCGAAGTCGTTCTAGCTCTTCTCGAGTGTACGAGCTAGCCGCGGTCATATTGACCATCCCGCTACAGCTCTATTTTTAGACTGACAATAAGCCTCGGATGCTCAGCGGTCGTTGTGACTTGCTGTTCCCTCTACTATAGTGCTGTTTAGGTCGTTGAGCAGGTGGCAAGCGTTGGTCCGACCTGTTCTCATCCGGCAATCCTCTTATTGCGCTACTTCGACTCGCTCGTCTCGTCTCGTCTCGTCTCGTTTCGATGTTGAGCTACAATGGCGCAGCAGTCGCCGTTGCTGTTGATGAGTATGCGAGTAAAGCAAGTATGCAAGATTATAATACGCTTAATGTACGTTCACATGCCATGTAGTCAATTCTTTGTTGATGACAAACGTTGTTTGTTTACCTGCTTGTACCTTTTTTTCACCCTACCAAATACACAAGATTTTGATCCCGCTCGTAGATCTGACATCTGACATCAGTCTGCCTAATATACGATTGTATATTGCAGAATTGTTGCTGCTCACCCGAGCTTTAGGAGACATATGATCGCAGATCAACGAAGCTAGGTCGACGATATGTTACATCGGCATATGCTATCTCTATGCCTTCATCTAAGAGGAAAAGAATATAGTATACAACAAGCTCTCCCCATCTGCTCTTGAAATAGGAGCTGAGTCAATCGCTCAAGCTCATTACTCTCACAGCATCTCCGCCCAGTTGCCTAGTCGCCTAATCCCGGAACTAAGCCTTCTGCTGCTGCGCCAAAGCCTGCGCCTGCGCCCGCGTCTGTACTTGAGGTTGAGCCTGAGCTTGAACTTGAACCTGAGCCTGAGGAAGGATCTGAGCCTCCTCGACCCCTCCCATGCCTTCCAGGCGCTTAACGACGTCTTCCACTCCGCGCTGCTTGTTGTCCGTCCCCAGCCCTGCTGCCCTCTCCGACTCGCCGATGGTGTATGCGCCCTCTTTGATCTCTTTCAGTCGGCGTCTGGATGAAGCAAGAGAAATGGTAGGATGAGAAGCGTCAGCGTCTGATCTTTCTGACGTGTTGCTTAGGTGTTATGTGAGTGCTGGGAGTCGACTTACCGGTGCACTTTGCTTTTAGTATGCGTTTTCAGCGCAAGGTCGGATTCGTAGTACCTTTAAGCAAACGTCAGCTGCCAGTTCCAACGCCATAGCGGACAACCAGCTGAGCTCAACGCACTTTGCGCATTCGACGCAGTACTACCAAAACAAATGAGAGATCAGCATCGCTCTTCATCAACAGTGCTAAGCAGGCCCACATGCTGTCCTAATCCAGGCTTCTCCTCGTCAATGTCCTGCTTCTCCAATCGTGCTCGGTTTGCAGGGTGGAGGTCCAATTCGATCTGGTCGATGTCCTTCGTTCGGACTCGAGTACGGGCTGCTCGGTGCACGTCTCGGCGGGCGTGATGCGCTCTGTAGCGAGGTGGCAACCGAACGAGCAAGGAGGAAAGGATGAATGATTTGCAATAAATTGGAAGTAGTGAAGCAACAGGTCAAGTTGCGATGGACCAGAAGCAGGAGCAGGATTCGAGCACGAGCACGAGTACGTTAAAGTGAAGGAGTAGATGGGTAGGTTGGACGTCAGCACAGCTCGGCTGCATTGTCACGTTGTGCGCGGCGCACTCACCTTGATCGTCTTAGTCGGCCCATGATGTTCTGTTTTGCAGTAAGGACAAAGTACGGACGTATCTATACTGTTGAACAAGACCAAAACAGTCCATCGCATGCAGCGAGTTTGATTTTGTATTTCTGCAAAAAAGTCTGCGACTCTCTCTTGCACCGACACGTGGGATAGACGGGATCAATTGGATCGTGTGAGTGAGTGGCAAAAGCTGGTTTACCCGCCCGTATCCATGTCCACGTCATACACTGTTCCGTTGGAAAGCTCTCGCTACTCATATTACATGCACCGTTGAGAGTAGTGGAAGTCATGTTGCTGCATTCTTCTACGCTGTATCTGGAATCAGTCACCTATGGCCACCTCGCGATGAGCCGTCATATCCCAGGCAAAGTCTACACCGGCCCCCCGACCGCGCAGCTTACTGATTCGACGACCTCACTGAGTCTGGCACAACGCCTCAAGCCCAATGGACGGGGAACGACAGCCCGCCAGCGCGAAAGTCAATCTGCACTCTACGGTTTGGATACAGATGCGCTCAATGCGGAATTGAGGGGACGGCGGAACGAATGGGATGTCGTGCGGGACCATCATCGTTTTATCCGTTCATCCGGCGACGGTGATGAGAGACAAGCGGAGGAGACTTGGGAGGAGAGGGTCGCCAAGGCTTATGAGAGTAAGCTCTTCAAGGAGTTCGCTATGGTATGTCCCTTTTACCTCTAGCTCTCTTTCCACCTATGCCAATATCACATCGCGATCTCGCTATTTAAACTCCATTACGTGTGAGACGCTGTTATACCAACAAGCCAGCTGACGCCGCCTCTCTTTCACAGATCGATCTGAAACACTACAAATCCAAACGACTGGCACTGCGATGGCGCACCGCACCCGAGGTTATTGCGGGATTGGGCGAATCGACTTGCGGGTCACTACGATGCAAATGGCACGATCCCTCTTCGTCTTCTTTTTCTTCTTCGTCAGGCGCAGGCCCATCGGATCGGCGGATCGCGTTCAACGACGACCACGCCGACGACGATGACGAGTACGAACGAGAAGCTGGCGAAGCAGGAGAGAAACCGGTTCCTCCGTTGAAAAGCTTCGAGCTACCGTTCGTCTACGCGGAAGCGGGGGAGAGGAAAGAGGCGCTGGTCAAAGTTCGTCTGTGTCCGAAATGCGCTGCCAAGTTGGTCTGGAAACCTGATACGGAGAAGAAGAACCGCGAAGAGAGGGACGAGAGTCGGGCGAAGCCAAGGGATAGAGATAGAGACGGTGAGAAGGATAGAGGGAAAAGAAGCGTTGTTGATGAAGAGGAGCATAAGCGTGTGCGGCCACGTATGGACGGGTCCACGGATCAAGATGAGTCCGAGTACAGGCGGGGAAGCAGTCGGCGTGATCAGCCACCACTAGCTCGATCTCGTTGTCCGCCAAGACGCAATCACGACCATGCCGATAGCAACCGCGATCGCCGAGATCGGAGTGAAAAGGATTAGCATGGTTATTGATGAAATTACATAATCTGTGATGTGTATGTAACTAAACGTTGTAGCGATGTATCTCGTACAGTTTCACTATCGCACAGTGACTACTTTGCCAGCTGACGCCTCCGCCTGTCCTTGTCAGGCGTTATACTCTTGGATCAGTACAGTGTCTCGTCACATTCGATATCATCCCAGAAACCTTCAGTATCAGTTCCTTCGGACACATCCTGGCGATCGGTTAGAGCCAGTATTGGCGTAGATGACTTCGAGTATTGATAGTGCTGTATGTAGGAACTTTGCGACAAATGACCGACATCCTCCTCTTCGTTTGCCCATTCTCGTGTCGAGTGGTGGCATGTGTGAAGTGTCTCAGAATCATGACATTGCCCGGAGTAGGGCGAGGACGGACGAGGGTGATAATGGAAGGGTGTTGGGCGAAAGGCTGGCGAACGAGTTAGCTCCAAGCAGAAACCATTCATGTCGATGAGGGGATGGTCCCACGGCGACTCTTCCTTGATCGTGGATGACAGAGCTTCCTTTTGATTGATCAGCCGGCCCATCACCTCGAACTTTCACGAAGTGAGCTCATATGATTAATATCTGAAGAGAGTCACTCACCAAGCGCCTCGGTCCAAACTTGCTCATCAGATCATCAAGCAGCCTTTCCAAAGCTACATGATCCCATTCAAAGATATTGCGATGTTGATTGTCATAAGCTGTGGTGTAGATTCCGTCGTGTACGGGGTCCCTGCACTGCAAGGTCAGACTATCAGGCTCCATGGGCGTAACCCACCTCCGTTTCATCTTCGACCCTCTCGCCAAATCCGTCTTCTTCCTCTTCGTCTAATTGCTGTCGCTGAGTAGATGACCGTTCTTGTTCAGTCAGCATAGCAGGGTATCGCTCGCTCAACGAGATGAAGTCAGTCTGGGTTTGCTCAGTCGAGTAGACAGAGTCAGCGAGCTGGGATAATTCCTGAGGTTGAGAGGGAAAGGGGATCGACACGGGGATCTGGAGTGGGGAGATCAAAGTATGCTGGGGTGAGAAAGTCATCAAGTCCGGAATCGATCTTTGTGATTCTTGCGTTTGCGTTCCGTCCACGCCGATATTGTTCTGGTAATGTCTGGGAGGAAAACCTTCGGTATGGATCGATCTGTCGTCCTGCGCTTTGCAGTGCGAGGATTGGTGGGGACTGTGCTGAGTCGACTGTTGGCTTTCGAGGTCAGTATATGATTGTATATGTTGCAGTGGGTTTGACCGGCGTTCGGGCAAGCTGTGGTATGTATTGCTGCTTTGGGTGTTGTCACCCTGTGAATAGTCACGAATCCTCTGTGGAGAGTGAGGGGGTGTATATTCACGGCTGGAGGAATTCGTGAGTGATCCCGCAGACGAGGCTTCACCAGAAGGGGTATAATCAGCAAGAAGCTTCCTCTTGAGTTCGTCGTCAACAGCCAAGCTCGACTCCTTGTGGGTGAATGATGGCGACGGAGGAGGGCCTTGGATGAGGAACTTGGCAGGTAGTGATATAGACGGCTCGAGGCGGCCATTGGCAGTTGAGTGCCCCTTTTGCGGGGATTTGGGCGCCTTGATCCCGTGTAACTGGGAGCTTCCATCGATAGAGGGGGGTGCTTTCCGCTTTCGACCGTCTTCCGACGAATTTGCCGCCAGCGGGGGAAGATATTCGGAGAAAGTCTCCTTTACGTCTGGCAAAGGTTGCGATTGAGGAGGTTTCGTTTTGGTTGGCCGCGATTGAGCCTGGTTGACTAGAGTGAAATACGGTTCGAGCACCTCTGTCAGCTCTTGGAGGACTTGGGGATCGTCGAGCCGGATTTGAAGGTGCTCCTGTGTCTACGAGATTGTCAAGAGTTGTTGACCGTCATGAGCCGTACTGTGTCAAGCCAGAAAACACTCACCAGGCTGCTTCCACCTGATTTGGACTCGGGCCAGTCATATCGTAATGCGATAACGTTTTGGGTGTAAGTCGCTCGACGAACGGGTTTGATACTGTTCGGCTGACCACTAAGACGAGGAAGAATTCGCGTTGACTGGAGAAGTTGTGATATCAAGCCGCTTTCAGTGAGGTAGGGATATGACTGTGAAGAAAGCTTACCACAGTCTGACCTTTGTCTCGTACCTGTATCGACAAGCTCTTCGCTGAAGAAAGAAGGACAATGCTCAGCTGTGCGCCGCTACTGCAAACACTCGGCGTTTTAGCATGATTATTATAGTCTGCACAGCTGTGGAAAGTGTGACATACGTATGCTTCCATTGTACCGAAGCCAGGCTGCTCCCCTTGTTGACCCGCCCTGCTGCTGGTACCGAGTACCGCGAGATGCGAACTGCGATGAGTGGAGGACTTGTTAGTGACTGGGATTGAGAACGCCAGTGACTTGGCAGCTCACAAGAATGTTGCTTGCTCATCTCAAATTCTCATATTCCGCTGCGACAAAGCTTGAAGGAAGAAAGAAGAAGACAACGAATGGAGCGAGAGATGGTTTTGATGAGAGGTCTGTGCGAGGAAGAGGTGGTCACCCTCCACCTTCACTCTGCTCGTTTAAGTGAGGGGAGCATACGACATCCCATTAATTGACTTTGTTGATGAAACGCGTCTGAGCGTGTAAGAGCATTCACTGAGATCATTTGGTGCATCAACATTATCCAAAAGGATTCACTACGATCTCAGAACAGCGTGAAGAGCATGTCGACCAAGTACCGTGGCCTGCCAGATATCGTAAGCCTCGGAGACATCGACCGAGCGATCAAGTGCTGAATGACTTCGCAGGACACCGCCCCGGACGTCTTCGAGACAGTCGACGAGCCAGAAGCGCCTCTGCGACCCGTGAGCGACTTGCGTTTGGATAAGACAGGCGGCGTAGCTGATTGATGATCACTGTTCATGTCTTGTAGAACGATAATGGTCTGAGCGACGACAATCAACCGTCCAAACCTACTTCCGAAGCTATCGACGTTGCGGGCTTGCCAGCGAGACGCCAGGCAGAGCGAGTCTTTGGACGAGGGACACGAAGGACAACAAAAGGTGAGATCAACGCCAGCATCTCTCAAATCCGTACTGAAAAATGGCCCGACACGTTCCGCTGACCTATGATATCATCTTTCTTGTTCGATGAGCGCAGATACCATCAATCCTTCCTTCCGACCCCGACTGCCCCCTCTATCGAGACGGCTGTCAACGACTTCATCAGGATCAGAGGACGAAACGGTGTCGCCGCTACCTCGAGAATCAGCGGCGGCTCGAATACGAAGACTGAAAGCTGAGTTGGCAGAAGTGGAGAAGGAGGTGGGATCATCTTCGGCTTCGACTCTCGCTCCTTCAGCTTCGGCTGGTCCGAGCACGTCAGGCAAGAGACGGTCTGTCCTACCTCCCCGACAAGGTGTGGATGTTGTCTCCGAGCTCGCTGGGCTGCGAGAGAGGCTGGAGAGAGTCGATGTCGACGATCTCCCGGTGTCGGACAGTATGGACGCAGCGGATGGCGAGGAGTGGAGAGAAAGGCTGGCGAGGCTCGTAGCTGCCGAACAATCGAGTTCTGTGACGGATTCAAATGGGAAGCTTGAGGCCCAAGAAACCGACGGGAACATCTCGAGGTCCACTGCAAGCGGTGGTGAACTGTCAGAGCTTGACAAGCGGTTAGCGCAGCTGGAAGATCTTGTTGGGCCGATAAGTGACGGGCTGGACCAGGTGAGTTTTCGCGAGTCATTCACCCGTAGTTGTCGAAGCTAAGAGAGCCTCGCTCGATATTCACTTTCAGACCGCCCCGGCTCCCCTTCTGACCACATTAAACAAACACGACCACCTTCTCGCCTTACTCACACAACCGCGACATCTGGACGCAATCTCACGACGGGTGAAGCTTCTGCTCGTCGACTTGGACAGAGCCGCAGCCGCCTCTCGTCGGAGTGGACCCTCGTCTTCGTCACACCCTGACGCCTCGAAACCCAATTCCAACATCACGCTATCTCAAGCTGAATATACGTCCTTACAATCGCTATTTGCGCTCTTACCTCGAATAGACCCATTGATCCCTATACTCTCCCCCCTTCTGGCTCGACTGAGAAGTCTCTCGGGTCTGCATGCCGAAGCGAGCGATGTTGCCACTGGCTTGAGAAAGCTGCAGAGTGAAGATAAACGGGCAACGGAAGAGGTCAAAGGGTTGCAGGAGGTCGTGAAGGGTGTCCAGGATGGTTTGGCTGACGCAGCAACGGGGATTCAAAAGAATTGGGATAGCTTGCAAGGGAGGATGGAAGCGCTGGAGAAACGCCTGAAGGATCTGGATTCATGATCCATGATCCATGAGTATCCACTCCCTCCGTGGTCACGAGGCTGAATGAAGTCAGGAGAAGGAGGTACGTTCATATCTATACACTGCATACTTGTATACCCCGTCGCTATATCATGCACAATCTTTCGAGAACAATTCGCATTGGCCTCAAGCGGTCTTCACAGAGTTCCGCCATTTTGCATAAGCCTCCTCGCGAACATTGACAAGCAGAAGAAGTTTCGCCACGGCTTCGCTGAGCTCGGACGACTTGATCATGCGCCCAGCTTCCAGCATGGCGACTCTGATTTGTTGATCTTCGACGCATTGTCGAGCAGCGTGGTATCGGCCTATGCAGTCAGATCGTCCGCGTTCAGCGTAAAGGTTGTCGAGGAAGCTGGGAGACACTGACATTCTACGCACATTGCTCCGTCCATGCCCTCAGAGGGATGAGTCTTGTCGCAATCAATGCAATTACGCCTGTAGCCGACATATCAGTCTCAACCTGTTCAGCAGTGTGATGAAATGAAGGAGATATGATTTCGACTTACATCGTAGGTGTGATCTGGTCAAAATGGGTCTAGGTCAGGGCCGTGAGATCAAAGGCGAATTGAGCGATAAGTCGATCGTGAACATAGGAGAGGAAGATATTGCTAGGTGTGATCTCACAAGCATACAGTAAAGGTGCTGTCCTCGAGGCGCAATTTTACCATCGAGCTGAAGATGATATTGCAATCATGTTACACGTGTCGGTGGCTGTGATTGTGTGCATGTGTGTGTGCTGTCTGCCATCAGCTTAGCAAAAGCTCCACCCATAATCTCTCCTATGAAGAAAAAATGCATCAGGGGGCGTTCATCAATATGAGCTGTAGAATCCAAGTGCGATTGCTGTACAGTATCTCCATCTACGATGTACATAGGCATGTAGGCACAATCTAGACGATATATGCCTGGAACTTCTCTGGCTCCGAGACGATGGACGCCAACAACCTTTGCAATCCCCGATCACCCGCGAACTCCTTTCTGCCCCAGCTCGCCCACTCCTCTTTCGACGCAAAGTCCTTCCTCTTCGCACCAAGAGCTTCCCGCAAGTCGTCCATCTCCCCCAAAGTGCAGAGATTCCCGATCAACTCGAATTCCTCATTGACAGCGCCATTCCTCATGCACTCTGCCAAATCTAATCGGCCTTGAGCGGCCAATTCTGCTATGAGGGCAGTTTCGACGATGCCTTTCTCGTTGTCGTTCGTGCCGCCTTCGTCTGGACCCGAGGCGCCAAATCCGGGAGACGGAGGGCTGAACGCCTCTGCTTTCGAAGTAGTGGAAGTGCTACACGCGATAGTCAGTAATGTGGCAGAAGTAGGTGGTATAGAGAGACACGTGCCACTCCCAATCAAGGATGGCGGCGATACTGCCATCTTCAGCCACCATGATCTGATCCTCCTTGAGATCGGGGTGTCGAAGGTAGAACGCGCTTTGATCGCCCCAACCACCACACTCTTCGACAAGCCTATTCGTCTCCAAATTCGCAATGTACGCTAGGACAGGCTCATCGCTGGACTTCAGACCTTGGGCAATCTGCTCACGGGATTGCGCGAGAGCTGTAAGATGTTTCTCCCGGACGGACCGGAAAGGACCGAAGCTTAGAGAAGAGCATTCCGCAACCTGAAAGTCGCTGAAGTCCACCAAAGGCCCGATTTTGATGGACGAAGTACCGGCCGCGCTTCTTGAGGTGTATCCTCCCGCATGACTGGTGTTCGGCCTGGCAGGATGGAGGCTGCCGTACAAAGTAAATGGGAGCTCGGCTAGACGGGTGTAGAAATTGGCGAGATCGTGGATGAGCCTCCTCAGTTGCTCTTCCGTGTACAGAGACACATCCTCTCTCATGGGCTGCCCGTCCACGAAGTCCATGAAGAAGTAGTGGAGAACCTGGGCTGTGTGCATATCGTTGAATTCGTCATTGTAGCACTCCCAGCTCATCATAGAACTTACCATGGTCCTTTGAGTATCTATCAGCGGGCCAATGCGGCGTGTACACAGCTGGAACCGGAAGACCGGCCGCTCTGAGAAATCGCATCGTTGCAGCCTCGCTTTCTACTCTGATTTGCGTCGCGGCGGCAGGTGGCGAATCCGAGTCCGAATCCCCGTCCTCGCGTCTGATTTTGACGATCCAGCGGACACCGTCGTCAAAGGTGATAGGGATGATGAGGTTCATGCCGCCGCCAAGCAGATCGTTGCTGTGGTCGGGCAAATGGAGCGTGGCGATATGTCCCGGGCGCAGTATCTCTGCCTGAGCGACGATCTCAGGCGCGGCAGCACTGATTCGAGTCCACTCGCGCTTTTGCTAAAGCGCCAAATGCGTTAGTCAGCAGGGCGTGCGCGCGACCCCACCTTGTCAGTCTGCAACTCACGTTATCGATGTCGGCCTCATCGCACGGTATGTCCTTGGCATTTAGCGCTGCCCACGCTTGCCACTGTTACAATAATCGGGTGTTGGGTGAGCTGCTGTACTACATTATACCGTCAAATGTGGGGATTTGACTCACCTCTTCCTCGGTCATATTCGGACAGTCGTAATGTCCTTTGCAAATGACTCTGCCACAAAGCAGGCAGGTTGGCGGCTCGGCCTTGGTGGCGAAAAACAACATCGAAAACAGCGAGAATAGATAGTTCATCTTGTCGCGATAGAAGGTTGATTGTGTTAATGTCTTAGTATGGATATTTATGAGCTCAAGAGCGAGAAGCGAGTGAAGGAGTGCGAGGAAGGTGCATGGTTGAGAGTGGGAGAAGAAAGCTTTGGTAACGGTTAGAAGGGCTATATAGGCAGCGGAGGGTCATGGTCGGCTGTGTCGTCCGAGTCGGATCCGTGAATGGACTGAATGGCACGAATGTGGTGTACAATACGGCAGAGAAGATTTCGCATGGTGTACCGTACACATTGTATGGCATATCCCGCACATTGACGCGGAGTAATATTCAAATGCATTCATGCATATTGAATTGGAACTGAACTGAACACTCCGTCCACACGTCCCTCATCCTCTCGGATTCGGTGAGCCGGATGAATGGCTATTCTCTCCAATCGTCAAAGCTATCAAGGTTTCAAGACTCTACTAGCGACCTGCTTCTCCTTCTCTACAGGTTTCAGCGGAAAGGGATAGATCTCCTCTTTGAGCTCCTGCGTCCCGCTCACCAGCCCCATGACCTGGTATTGCGATCCCATCCCTAGCGGATCGATCAGTCTCTGGGCAGATTTAGTTATGTCTTCTCGTCTTTCGGGCGTAGCTGAGTCAAGCAGTTTTCGTAGCCGGGGCTGTAGACCTAGTGAAAGCAGGAATTGGGATTGCGGTATGGGGTTGAGCGGCGTGGCTGTTGCATTATTCGCTTCTCAGTGATCATGCACCATGTATGTTAGCAGACAAAAACGTACCTGCCCCAGCCAGTGCTTCTCGCAAGTAGGCAAAGTCGACATTCGCAGTTAAATCGCAATTGCCCGGATCGTCAAAGACGTCCACTATCTTATGATCGCGGAACGCCTATTGATCTATCAGCAGAGCATCGAATTGACAAGCAAAACAATGAAGTGCAGCCACGGTCGTCCCACTCACTCTGAAGCTAGAGCCATACGCCCGATCTCCTCCATAATCCACCACAAGACCACATCCCCCCACAGCCCCTGCTCCAGCAGTAGCTTTCCCCTTTCCGAGCAGTTCGCCAGCACGGCGCATGATCTTCCATGAATCCTGAGCGATCTCGACTCTTGACCCCCTTGGAAGCGAGGCGAACCGGGGTGAAGTTGCCGGCAGGACGGTCGATAGTGGAGTGGGCACGGAAGAGAGGGAGAGGCGAAGTCCTGCTGAGGATGATTGTGTCTTGACGCTGTGACAGCAACAATCTTAGCACAGATAGGTCGACTAATCTTGGCTCGACTCACCCAGAGATATATGCTGGATCATTATCCACTTGCACCTCCCGCCATCCAGCATCTGTCTTTTCAAATGTGTTGATGGGCATAGCGTCGAAGAACTCATGAGCGACGAGCATCGTGAACTCGTCCTCGACTGTGCGAAGATGGCAGTCAGCTCAGCACGATACTAGAGCTACTTCCGGCACGACTTCGAGAGGCGATTACACGTACCTTCTGGCACCTCGTCGATCCCGCTATGCCAATGGAGGTCTATACCCTTGCTCTCTACTCGTGGCCCCAGAGTCCGGGATTGTACCGCCCGCATACCCTCGCTGTTCTCCACCAGATGAACTGAGCGTAAAGCATTTGCTATCCCGGGGAAGTTCGACAAGGTCTTTTGTCGAAAAGCATGGGGACGGGACGTATAGTATGGTCAGACAGCTCACTACGTCGCAAGGGCGAATCAAGTGAGATTGAGCTCACGCGCAATATATCATCCATCAATGTCCCTCTTCCTGGACCTAGCTCGACTAGCCTAACTCTCCCCGGCGAATCCGCCTCCATCCACCGAGTGAGGAACCAGATCGCGACGAGCTAAACACACATATATGCATGAGCACTCGCATTTCCCGATGAGATGGAGATGGGAAGCATGGCTCACCTCGCCAAAGATCTGGCTGATCTCTGGAGAAGTAATGAAATCTCCCTTCTGACCGAACACATCGCCCTTGGAGTAATATCCGTGCACGGGGTGCGATAGGCAGAACTGCATATATCGCGAGATCGGGATCGGTCCTGTGGACTACATTTTCTGTCAGCACATGATTAATATCGGAGAATAGTATAGGGGGAGGTGCACCTTGATTGAATCGCGAATTATCTTCGCCAGCTCATTTTGAGCCGGCGCAACACCTGTCGAGGTGGACTGAGCTTTTATACCGTACGACCCTGCGGCTTTGGGGAGTTTGGCTCGGGGTCTGCTGAGAGTCGGCACAGCGCGCCGCGCTATTGATCGTGCCGAGGTACAAGTAGAGCTGCCTGCTATCATCTTGAGCGCGTCGAACGTAGTTTCGCCCAAATGTCTGAAAGTTACAGAGTCGTAAAGTCAGAGGTGGGCGTTGAGATGTTCTCGATGGTTTTGATTTTGGGTGAAACACCTCCGGGGCTCCGCTGCATCAGTAGAATCAAATCACTCGAGTGGAATCTGTTGACAACATCCATCCTCTCCTCCTCTCCTCCCCACTATCGAACCAGCGAGCACAACTGCTACCGCTACAAGGCAGGTAGAGGTGCACAGGAAGAGCGAGAGCGAAATGTTCTCAAGCCTCGGTTTACTGTCCGCGGAACGGTGTCCCGACCGCACGTGTCGCCGACCTCGATGTTTCTTCTCCCATGGCGAATCCTCTTCCTCCAAACCTGCTGAACACACATCGACGCCGCTTGGAACAGCGACAGCTAGTCCTGCGAAACGAAAGACTACTTTGAGTGATAATCTACGGAATGCTGGTCGAGACAACGAGATAAACCCTATGCCGATGCCGATGCCGAAGAGAGCCGCTGTTGCAGATGGGAAGAATGGGCACACGACGTTCGCAGGCAGTACGCCAAAAGTTGTACATGTGTCCTCCAGATCCATAATCGTGCGTATGATTCAGCTGAACTGTCACTTGCAGTTGTACCCAGCTGACGTATAATAGCAGCCTCCTGTGCCAAAGGCGCCAGCCTCACAACCCATAAGACAAGGTCAACCACCCATGTTGCCATTGCAGAACAAGCCGTCCCCGCAGCCGCGGACAGACAGGCAAAAAGGCTGTAAGTGTTGGTTGGACCAGACCAACACTATATGACGCTGATGCATGCTACAGTGCAAACTTTGTACACGCAGTTTGCGAAGCTGGTAAGCTCGCATCATGTGTCTGCCCAGCGTTGTTGTCTTAATCAGTCATCTCGTCATCACAGTACACTGCGATACTCCCTCAATCCCCTGAACTAGCTCACCAGTCGGCCCTCACCCAAGAAGCCGAGATATCAGCCTCGTCTACCGCACTCCGATCATACAAGACCGCCATACATCATGCTGCAGTCTCCATATCCCGGCGTCCACCGCCAGACACCATACCTCATCCGTCAATCGGGACAGTGAGAGAATCCCGAGTCGCGCATGAAGCCGCAGAGAAGGAGAAAGCTGGTCGTTTGAGCCGAGCAGCGATTGGCCATTACTGCTTGCCGCTGGACGACTATACGACTTGGCGCTATCCGGATCCAAGAGATGAAAGTCTCGTCAGCCCCGAAACAGGTCAAGAACCTAGTGCCGAAGGGACAACGCAGACTTGCGGTCGATGCAAAGTCCCATTTGTCGTGTCAGCAGACAAATTGGATGAAAGATTTGGGGAATGTCGCTATCATTACGGAAAAACGGCTCCGGAACGCGTGGAAGGGAGGCGGAAATGGATATATTCATGCTGTGGAAGAGAAAGGGGAGAACAGGGATGCGAAGAGGGTATTCACATTTTCAGCGATAACGAAGACGATCAGAAGCTCGCCTCTCGGATAGGCTTCAAGACTGTGACGCAGTGCGTGGAGGAAAGTCAGGTCTCTGGTGACGGCGTAGAAGTGGTGGGCATGGATTGCGAGATGATCTGTGAGCTAAACAAATGTGGAGGATCGTTACAGCAGCTGACAGGCAGAGGTGCAGATACTACCGCTGGCACTTCTTTGGGCCGAGTCACTATCGTCGATGAGAAGGGCGAGACACTCTTGGATGAACTCGTGAGGCAAAAGGTGCCGATACTGTGAGCGCTTTGCTTGTCATTTGGCCTGGTATCAGCTCAAAGCTTACGCCATATTATGCGTAGGGATGTCAATACCCGCTTTTCCGGTATAACAATTGGTCAGCTCAACAGCGCTATCATGGACCTTCCAGCCGTGCGCGCCGCTGCGTGCATGTTCATAGGCAAGGAGACCATCATCGTGGGACATGGGTGAGTTGCGTACTATCCATCTTGACGAAATGCCAACTGACGCTACGTTCAGATTGGAAAATGATCTGCGCGCTTTACGACTGTTACACGACAAAGTGGTTGATACAGCCGTGGTATGTACCCTTGTTCCCTTCACTACGAAAAATGTAAGGTTGTGGGAGCTGAGGAGAGTCCAGGTATTCCCGCACGACAAAGGTCCGCCGTACCGTCGAGCGTTGCGAGACATGTAAGTTGAGTCCCTCTGTTGGCCGAATGCTGCGAAACTAATGACTCCTTCGTACTCAGAGTGAAAGAGAAGCTGGGTTACTTTATTCAAGATCGCACGTCGGATCTCGGACACAGTTCTGCTGTGGATGCCAAGGCTACGCTGGACGCGCTCAGGTGGAAAGTGAGGGATGCCAAGGCGTAGGCTTTTGCGGTTATATGCAGTCTCGATGCTGTGCCACCCACCCAGACTGTACCTTCGAAGTGACTCACCCAACCGATGTGAGAGTCATGTGAGCAGTGCCTCTTGACCTACAGTATCCCCATAGGTTTGTGTTACTAAGATCGTGTATATCAAGGCATTCGGCCGTAATATCATCAATAACGTTTTGGTAGATTAAAGAGGTGTCAGGTGACATTACAGCGATGCTTGCCGTCATACGCCAGATCCAACTATCTGTCACTGAC
>JALPCB010000024.1:0-147117 GCA_026538395.1 Cryptococcus sp. GC_Crypt_3
CTCAATCACCTGGTCATGTGGACATACTCGGATGAAGTTCGCCCTTACAGCAGTGCGAAAGTCAAAAGCTGTATGACCAGTGACTGCTCATAGCTCGATTTGGTTCGCTTTGTGTCCGTACGTATAACGGAGTCGCCTCTCATGCATGAGAATCATCGAACAATGTCATAAGAGTCAGCATACAGTGTAGCAGTGCATGGACGAAGGGGGTTCGAGTCGACTAACTGCCGTATGCACTGGGCATACGGTGCCACAAAAGTGTGTTTCGCAGTTGTTTTTGAAACTCGATCGCTCGCAAACGCTGTCCAAGTTGATAATCTTCGAAGTCTGATGGTGCAATATCGTCCGCTCATATCCTTAGCTACATATCTTGTCAACTATCGCTACCCATCATAAATCTCCTGCCCATCAGCTCGTATCTCGCACCACGCAATACCCACTTATCCAGAGATTCTTCAAAAACGCGAAGGTCTCATCCCGAATAGCTAACAAGAAGTAGAACCGGAAGAATGGAGACATACAATTTCACCTACCTGCCCCACGCTTACTCGGCAGTCCACTTGGCCCTCTTCGAGGACGTGACCAATGCGTCAGCGGTCAGAAGTAGGCTCATAGAGGCTAGTACAATGCAAGGTGAAGAGGGGGATAGGGCGCGGGCAGCGGTGGATTACGGTTTTGTGGAGGCTGATCTTGTGAGTGGGAGTGGTCTGGTCGGAGGCTGCCTGTCTCTATCTCTATTCTCAGACTCCGAGTCTGAGTTCGAGTCTGACTGGGCGTCAGTGACTGTGATCGCTGGGAGAAGATCTGAACTAGTGGATCCAAACGCGGAAAGCAAGCTGAAACGCACTCGTCCTGGCGTAAACCGCAGCTCGTGTCAAAAGAACACCTTCTCACGGCCACGCTCACTGCGATCCTCTCTGCTTTCCCTTCTTCCTCGTCCGCTTCTTCTTCCTCTACCTCCGACTCTTCAGCCAACCTTCCTCCATCTCTCGAGGGACTCTCGCTCTCAAAACCTCATCCGGACACTACATCAGCCGATATTGAGACCGAGGCAACACCGGCACCAACACCGATAACACGCTCACACAATCTTCATTCAGAACTCCTACTCTACCTCTCACCGAATAACAACATCTCCGACTCGATCCGGCGTCATGGCATGTCAAACGCCACTACTCGATTGGCAATCGTACATATCACTAGTCCGGACGTCCCCGTTGAAAGTGTTTGGAAGGGGATCGAAGGTGTCGTAAGGGGCAGACTCGTCAGTTGGGCTGAGCTTGATAAAGGGACTGAGTGGGCGAAGGTGGACAAGGTGAGTTGATACGTATGCGTTTCTCGCTACGGCGTTCGGTCTTCCTGCTCGGATTCTCCCTTGTGTCGATCAGGCGAGAAAGGTCGTGCTAGAGTCAGGAGTGTGAGATGAGGATACGCTACACGCCGCGTGCTGCCGGACCAGGAATAGGCGATTGGAGATAGTCTCTTCTCCCTTTATGCTACCTTCGCTCCATCCAATAGACGCTGTGTGACTCAAGCTCATACTCTTACCCACCGTCACAGATCTACAAGCTCAGCGAGCTCAATGCCCTTAAAGACCAAAATATCAAAGAGAAAAAAGTATCCGCCGTCATCTCCACCGTGGCCATCAAAAACGTTACATAGCGCCAGACAACCAACTGCTACATGCTATCTCGCAGTAGGCTAACTTTATCTCACATTGGATCAGGCCAGTCTCATCTATCGTTCTGTATCTGTAGTACTATACCACGCATAGAATACCTAGAATTCATCACAACTATCTCCAGCTGCATCTCTATGTTGAGTCTACAATCCACCTCCTGATGGTGGCTCTACGGGACGACCGTCGCTTACGCGGCGATAGACAACAAGCCCATCCTCTTCCCAGGCTTGGCGACGGGTATCGGACTCCTGAAATCAGATGCGCCGCCGCCTGCGCCGCCCGCACGAGCTGCTGTGGGTTGACCAAAGCGTAACAATGACGCATGTCGATTATCGTACTGCCCGAATCCGAAAGACTTGTGCTCTGTTGCTGGCGTAGCGGGGAAGGATTGGAGATGCGCTGTGAGTGGATGAAGGAGGAGTTGAGTCCGGCGAACATGCTCTTCGATAAAGCTTGAGAGCGACGACGGGTAGTCTGCTCGCAGTGACTCGGGTATCTGTGCAACGCAATTGGTGCATGTCAGTGGGCCATCCTGTTCGTTCACTTCAGAATTACGAGACCAATCGATCCGTGAACAAACTTTTTCCAAGAACCGTTGCACCGTTGTGTCCTGCTTGACATCCTCTCCAGCGAGCCACACCAGGAATCCTACATCCAGAGCAGATTGCGCCGCGCCTTCGCCCTCGCCTACTGATTCTATACTTTTCCATCCTTCCAGTGCCTTGGCTTGTTTCACGAACTCTTTGACTAGATCTGAAATGATGGGCAGATCGCCGCTGATATTGGGTGGAAGACCAAGCTGTCTCGTCGCTTGCACTAAGGACTGAAGGGACTCGCTTATTGCCGCCGAGGGCGTGATGGGATGATCACCTAAATCGACAGCAGGGATATGAGCTTAGTGTTATCTTTCTATCAACTGCTGAGCGCACCTTGCCAGGCCGCGCGAATCTCGAATGCGCCGCGATAAGGATCGAAAAGAGGCGAAAGCAGCACTAAAGCTTCCTGCACAGACCTCTCATTCCACCGTTTGGTCGATTGGGCGTGGACGCGCAGCATAGCCGTCTCGAAGTCGCCTAAATCGGAGCGTGATCAGCAGTGCTTACTAACAGAACAGTGGTGTGCTCACCTCTGTCCAAATCGCCTTCACCAGCAATATCGCTCAGGAAAGTGCTAGCCTTAGCAAGATATAGCGCTACTCTTCCGACAAACATTTCCGCCTCGATACCATCCTTTCCATCGCCGCGACTAGGTCCCATCGATTCGAGCACTCTGTCCAGTACTTTAACGAATGTATCGAGGGCATCCTTGACCTTCCGTGCGTAATCGGCGTATAGTGACACCGGCAGTCCTTGCATATCCGCCTTGATGCCCGCTGCAGCTGACTCGAGCTCAACAAGCACCTCGTCTAGCAAAGGGGTGCGGAGCGAAGTTCGCTTCTTCAGCTGTGCGAGGAATGATGTGAATGCGGTGTTGTGCGAGACGGCTGAGAACGTCGTGGCGGGCGCAGAAGGGAATGCCAGATCGGCGAAGAGGAATGATGCAGGAGTCACGTCTATGAAAAGCGTTAGTCTTCTGCCCATCCTCGAACAACAGCATAATACATCGGTAGTGGGCTCACCAGTGTCGTTGCCGCCTACTCTGACTTTCTCGCCCGCTTCCCTGATGCGCAACTCGGCCTCGTCCAGAAGATCATCCATCCTGATGTCCCAGACATCTTTGACCCTATTACTCCACTCATCCTCCAATGCAGCCTTAATGGCCTGCTCCAATTCACCTTCGACTAAGACCTTGCTCAAGGCCGACCGTACTTCCCAGATATCGGCAACACTCTTCAAGCCCGCCAACCAAGCTGGCACAGCTTCTCCAAGTAGTTGCGTAGAAGCCTTTTGCCATGCTTTGAGCTTATCATTGAGTGCTGGAGGCGGTGAGGGCGTAATGAATGGTGTCCAAGCGGTTATTGATGTGGGAAGATACCGTAAGAGGATTTGTGAGGAAGGGAGGTTCTGCAAGATTCCTGCTGCTGATACCGGTGGGCGCACGGAACCGGGACTACGTATAGGCATTGATATCGAGATAGACGCCAATCGGGACGCTCGACGTTGATGCGACGTCTGCTTGGCCGGTGTGGCTTGTTGAGGCTGTGGAGCAGCTTCGCCTTTCTGCACCAGGCGCATGGCCTCTTCAAGTAGACTCTCGCCCTCAAGCGTTGTCTTTCGTCGTTTGTCGAAGACGGCGTGTGCAGCTTCCACCGTCTCCAGCAGCCCTTGCACGGCGTCACTGAGCACGCGAGTGATAGTCTCCCGCTCGTGCGCCGCTTCTCTGGTTGCATTTGCATTGGATATACGTGAGTTCCGCCTAGCTCTTGTGCCGATAGCAGACTGTGATTTCGATGATGATGCTTCAGCGCTGTGTGCAAGGATGTCACGTAATGCCTTTGTTCGTTGACTGAGGAGAAGAGCCAAGGCGTCAGGGACTGTAAGGTTATCGAGCAGGATGATGGCCAGCAGTGTGTCCGAGAGTGTTTTGGTGTCCAATTGTTCTCGCGATCGTAGAGATGCTGTCGCACGGTGGACGATCTGGCCTCGAAAAGGGAGAAGGGTCTCCCACTGCTTTTGTAGGAGTGGTAAATATGGCTGTGGGGTTGTCAGGGTCATTCGGTACACTAAAGGTAGGACTCACTCCGCTTGTCGCTTCCGGCATGTTGGTCAGGCCTTCGCGCACAACCCTTGCAATGAGCCACAAGAAAGCGGCGTCGAGGAACGCATGATGGGAGAGATAAGCGTAAAGTGCTGCGTGAACATTCATCGGTTAGCTAGCGCTATGAGCAAAGACCGGTGTACCCACCTTCAGGCGCATCTAACAAGAGCTTCATGTGCGCAGCGACAGGCAAAAGCTGGACGACGTCGTCCGCTTCGCTGTTGACCATGGAATCATCACCGTCTAATGTGATGTTGACGATATCTGCTGTTGGGGTCGTACATGTACGGGAGATCGTTTTCAAAGATTCCGAGAGACGTAATGAGGACGAGTGCAGAGTCGTTATCTGCGTAGCCGAAGTGAGGAGATCGCGATATCGTGTGCTTGCAGACACCAAGTCAGCACAACTTGACGATGCAGAGCGGTAAACGAGGGCAGAGTTCAGGCTCACCCGACCATGGAGCGCAGCTCTGTCTGCTTGTTCAACGCCTCACTCCGCATCTTGGCCTCGACCCTCTTGACCTCGTTGACCGGCAGTCGCTTAAACACTTCATCCGGCTCTATCGCAGCCCAGTCTTCCTTGACAGACGGTCCAGACCCGTTGGTGCCATCACTCTTCTTCCCGTCCACCGCACGTCGAAGGCGACGATGACTCTGCGTAGGAGTAGATGTGCCTATGACACTGGGAGCGACGGACGGGCGGGTCTGCACGCTTCGATCAGAATCGCGGCGGTGAAAGCCGGGTATCGAGGGGCGATGGGAAGTGGCTACAGACGGTCGGTGCGTGTTGTTCGTAGCGTACGAAGCGGCTCGAGTCGTCCGACGCGAGGAGGATGGTTCGGGAACATTGCCTGATATTTGAGCAGTGTGATAGACGGGGATGGAGGGGTAGGCTTTCGGCCCGGGCGTAGAGCGGTTGGACATAGCTGTGGATGCGGAGTCACGGCGTCTAGTCCTACGCCACCTTCACACGCCTGGTTGAATGCAGCTATGGGACTCTGCGAGTTTCCTAGTCGGACAATGTCTTTGTACAAGGGTGCTAAAGCAGTTCGCGTCTCTTGAAACGAACGGGAAGCAGGAAGGGCAACTGCGGGGTATGTTACTGTCACTACCGTGCGAAAGTTATATTTCACTCGAGAGCAACGATAATAACCGACTGGACATTACATTTACGGTGTATCGTCAATCTCCCTTTGTCGTCCAGTCATACGCAAACACAAGATGGCGATAGTCGAAGACTTCACAGAAACGGAGGACGTAGCCCAGAGCGCTGAGGAGGCTGTCAAGGCAGTCCAAGGTCTAGCCGCGCGGTTGGTTCTGTCGGAAGACCTGCTCGCTGATTCAGGTGAGAATATCCTCTGGCAGACGCACTGGTACGTCTGCGCTGAGCTAATGACTGAAAGAAAGCAGACTCGACTGAGGCCGGACGACATATACAACAGACGATCTTGGTCTTACATCAGATCGCTGCGCAGGTTGCTGTAATCGCTTGGGCTGAATCAGCGCCTGAGAGCCAAGCGCACGCAATTCAGAATGTGCTTCGACTATACGGCGAGGACATCTGGACTTCGAGCGGGATCCGCGCTTTCATTGATGGTACGTTCTTTCCCGAATCACTCAAAGCGCTTCGCAAGCTTAGCTGACCGCTGACTGAGTCGCATAATAGCTCAAATCGCACCTCACCTCTCACCTGTCGTACCACTGGAGATCCTGAAATCCCTTCGAGGATACTTCACCCCTCATCCCTCTCTATCAAGCAGCACTTCCCGAGCTTTATCGCGGCCATCTGGCGGACCCGAATCCACGCAGGATATGCACGATTCCCAGCCATTCAAATCGCCTCAGGCTTGTGGAGTAGCCAATTTACTCTGTTGGGCAGTATCGGCAATGACGGAGAACGACGTAGAGAAGCACGTAGGGCTGATCCTGCCCCCGACGTTAGTGATGATGGACGACTTCGCTCCCCCTTGGCGAGCGCAAGGAGCGCGGTGTCTCGACGCATGGATGGGCAAACTTGATCCAGCACTCATGCGGCGGATGGGCATGGACAAGCTCTTGCTGAGATCCCTCGTTCATACGCTCTCATTACATCCGAATCCACCTTTAACGGGCGTCTTGGAAATCACGCTTCGTCTAGTACGGAGGGTGACGGAAAAGAGTTATGAAGAGAGATCGAAGGTGTACGTGGAGATCATGGAGAGATGCGTAGTGCAGGGCTGGACCTATGCTCCGTCGGGTTTGGAGGGGAGAGCGGTCTTGGTGGACATTGCAAGGAATGTGGAGATTATGGCCGACGTGCTAGGACCAGGTATCGCGCGGTGGTTGAAGGTCAGTTCTCGGTCCGTAGCAGACGACGTTAAATGACAAGAGACAAAATCTGACGCGAAGTACGAACACAGACTATAATCCCTTCGTTATTGGGCCCACTGCAGTACCCGCCCACACCCCCAGTATTACAGCACTTCCAAGCCAACCTCTCGGCACTCCTTTGTGTGATTCGCAAACTCGCGCCAACGGGCAGAATAGGTCGCTGGCGAGGGCAAATCATCAATGTCCTCAGTCGACTCGCGGTGCAGTTGCGAGAAAGACAGAGTGTCGATCTTGGGCCTTTGCATGCAGCTCATCGGGCGGACAATAGTGAGCCGTCGTGTATCCAGCTACGCCCATATCGCCAAATCATCCGGCCAGCCTCAGGCTGTTCCTAGTAAGCTAAGCTGAATGCCTCATTATTCATCAGGTTTGGAAAGCAAAATTTACCTTCTCATCAAGGAGATCTACGTCGAGCTCGCCGCAGATACCCCATCAGTCATATCGGACGAATACCCTCGACTCCTCGCGCTCGCCCCAAATATTTTCTCAGAGTTACTTCCGATCCCACCTGCTTGATCGCCTTCTTGCATCTCTTTGCCTTTTCGAACTGCAGAAGCACCTCTTCTCATGATTCGTCTCATTCAAATACCCTGCACATTCATATCCTTCTTGTACATCATTCCAGAAGCAATAGCATTGTAAAGATACCCCCAGACTAGAACATACTGCACATGGTCGTCAATGCAATGCATATGCTACCATCAAATGTTGCTCGTCTGCGTGTTCACTAAACCTTCTTATTGCCCCTCGTTATCGGTGGGTATCGACAGAACTTGTCCGATACCGACGTGACGGCGTAATCGCCAGGAAGCGATGACGAGATCGTATATGAATTATCGTGGATGTCTGTGATTGTCTAGCACGGCAATAGCTCATTAGCAACAGCAACAACACCACGACTCGAACTCCGGGAATGTTCGCTCGCGTAAACAGATTGAACGGCAATCGAGAGGACTCGCAACTCACTTGCGTCTCGACGATCTTGGACCGGGAGCCTACTTGCTCGCTTCGAGTATAAGTGAACGAGTACGGCGCAGTGCCCGTGAAAACCACTGAGAAAATGGCAGGTTCGTCTCCTACGATACCAAAATCAGTATCAAGCTTTGCTTTATATCACAGGCACGACCGAGAAAAGGGTTAAGTACCTTCTCTAAGACTGTCTTCGCCTGCTCGTATTTTGGCTGACGGAAGGGGGTGGACCGTTCGGACCATATCCGATACTTGGCGTTTGCACTGCGTCAAATGTGGTTAGCACACTGACGATCACTCGCATGATGTTGGAGTAAGCATTGGAACCCACCTGGTTATCCCGTAAAGCGACAGACTTAACTTCGAATATACCCTTCTCTTCGGCGTAACGCGAGAATCGTGAGGCCGAGCTGGAGACTTTATGTTTCTTGCCGACCCATTCGTACCTGGTACATACACAACGTCAGCTATGATGATCGTCTGAAATGCGAGGGAGGGAAGAGAAAGTGCTTACTCGATAGTCCAGGGTGCTTTGCCCTGTAAGAGGAAATCCAAGCTATCTCCTACACAGAGATCCCTCCGCTCGTCAACCGCGACGATCCTAGCGCTCTCGACAACTTCGACGACGGTCCGCAGCTCGTCGGAATCGTGCACGATCTGCTCGCACCCGCTCGCATCTTCCACTCGGAGGATGGTGACCTCGTGTCGACCAATCTCTTTCAGCTCATGCTCCGATATCTCCAATGTTACGTCATTTGACTTCGTCGTGATCGTATGTGTGGTCACGGTGGTTGACGCCGGTTTGCGTACACTGAGAGTCAACGCGAACGGAGCTACGCCCTTGAGATGGATCTTGGCATCGCTTATAAGCGCAGAATCGAGACAGAGCGATTTCGTATTAGGTTTCCCAAAGCTCGCCGAAGGCCGTGAGTGTACTTCGTGCTCCAGCGTGATCGATACGTCGGTCTGCGGGTAGTTGCCATCTGCCAATGAGAGGAAATCGTACCGATGATGTCCTGGTTCCGTCGCAAGATGGAGAATGCCAGTTTCCTGCGCACTCTTCAGGTTGTGTTTCGACGTTCGTCCATCGGCCGTGTAGCGATACCCAAGCTCGAATGGCGATTGTCCAGCAAAACGAAGTGCTACCTGGTCCTCCTCGCCGGCACAGAGACCTTTGTGCTTGAAGCTTTTGCCGACTCTGGTGATTGGTCCAGATTCTTGGAGAGAGACGATTGGACGAGACTTGAAGTCGATCTCGAAGGTAGAGTCGGATTCGAAGATCTCGCCCTCGCAGTGCGCGTCCTTAATCTACCAGATTCCGTGTCAGCACAACTCATACGAGAGCATGCCGCCAAGCTCACCTTTGTCAATCGATATTGGCCCTTCTCAGAGAAGCTGAGGTGGTTGTTCGGGTCACGCAGCGTGACTCTCTTTTCCTTCCCGTTGAGCGAATACGTAAGGTCCCAAGGCTGCGGAAGACGCCCAGACGTTAAAAACAAGCTTGGTCAGTCATCCGAACACACTCACAGCCTCTCCAGTCAACCTCAGAGGCGCCTTGGTGACTTCGCCTTCAGTGATGACGATCTTTTGACTCTTTGCGAATCTTGCCGTGGGCTGACAATCAGCTTTGTTCCAGATTATCCGACTCACCCTCTGTCTGTTGATGTCCACTTCTACAGCCGGAGCGACCAGCTTCCGCACACATCCGTTGCCGTCTTCGATAGACAACAAGGCAAGGGAGACTTTGCCTGAAGCGCCGCTGGTCGCTGAGAGCTCTTCAGGCACGGGAACAGTCACCTTCGATCGGCCTGAGTTGATATCGACAGTCACGTTCTCAGATCGGGTGCCCCATGATTTCAGGTAGGCGAGTTTGAGAGGCGCAATACCCTAACGAAGGGATGTTCAGTCAGTCGCTCGATATCGCCGCACTCGATATGGGCAAGCAACTCACTTTGGCATCGATATCGAGATCTATCTGCTCGCCTGAGCACGCGTGAAGTTTGTGACGACGAGTCTCGGCAAGTCGTCCGATCATATCGACATTCGCCAGTGGGTGTACCGTCTGCTTGATGGGCGGCTTATCAAGCTTGACTTGGCGGTATCGCTTGTCGCTGAGCGTAATGAAAGTCTGTGAGGGTAAGCAGAGTCAATACAAACTAAACTCACATAGGTGTATTCTCCTTCGTGCTCCGGTCGTAATGTGATGGAACCATGGTGAGAATTGAAGCTCTCAGCGAGAGTTCTGGCTCGACCACCTTTACGCTGCTCGGTGTACTCGAGACGGAATGGCGGCGAGCCGGTGAACTCAAATGCAGCAGTTGCGCCGACGTCCAGTGCACTGCAATATCGATTAGCCTACTTGTCTTCCGGGACCACGCAATATGTGACTCACCACTCGTGTAGAGTCGTCACACTCATGTCCACGGTCGGCAGAGGCACAATTTGCACGACGCAGCTTGATGGCTCCATGACTCCTCCGGCACAAACACCGTCCACGTCAAGTAACGTGTATGTGCCAGGTTCGGACACACTGATCTCCTCTTTCTTCTTATTTGTTTTGACTTTCCGCGTCGACTTGTCGCCTGAAGGTGAGGTATGCGAATACGTAATTTCCAGATCCTGCTCCATTGGACCGTCGACGGTGACCTCCACAGATAGTGAGACGTGTTGATCGACCAGAAGCTGAAGGGGAGCGGGACAATGAAAGCGGATGGATGGACGCGGAATGACATTGTAGGTCTTCTCTGCAACAGGTCCAGTAGGAGTGTAGGAGTTGTGCAAAGCGTCCGTGACGGATGTGAGGGATACCGTGTACTTGCCAGGTTGACTATGCGAGATGCGTAACGGCACCGTGTGCACTTTCGATATGCGGTCGCGTCGCACCAGCGCAAGTTGGTCGACAGGCTCGCGATCCTCCTCAATTCCTTCTATCAAGCCAGACTCTGTCTTGTCCTTGGACCGCTTCTTCCAGCCGACGCGTAGCGGTCCGACTCCTCGCGCCTGGAACTTTACGACTTCTTCCTCGCCCACACATCGCAGTTGCGGTGCGGAAACCTTATCACCCCTGTGAATCATCTTGCCTCCCTGTTCCTCCTCGACAAAGCGACCGCCAGTGGGACACTCGATGATCACCGCTTCTCGGTGTGGAGTGATGTGGAATCGATCGCCTCTTTTGTCTGTGACGGTCTTGAGCGTAACCACGCTAGGTTTGTCCACAGAGATGAATAGTATGTTCTGCGATGCTGCCAGATTCTGCGGGACGAGCGCGAGCGAGTCCGCGGGCTTGACTGAAGGCAGTCTCGTCAAGTCTACTTCCCCTTGTCCGCCGGTCTGGAGAACGAGAGCAGACAACGGGTCGGCTATCGGTTCCCCAGGCTCTCCATCTTCCACATCATCTTCGCCATCGGTGAGTCGCAATCTAGCCGACCGGGAAGGGCCACGTTTCAGACTATGGCCGGAGACCTTCTCCAGAGTTGCATGACCGGTCTCCAGAGAGCGGACGAAGTAGGATATCTCGTCGGGAAGAGAATTGTTGAAGACGACGGGGATATAAAGGGGTTGAGGAGCATCCGGTGGGATGCAGTACGTGAGAGACAGGGGATTGAGCGTAGCGGTACTAGTGGGTAGTCAGCCTCAGGACTCAGTTTGGATAGCAAGCTCACCTATATGGTAATAATCTAATTGTGTGAACTCCTTCGAGATGCGGTGTCTCTCTATATCGCTTGATGGCATACAGCCAATTCCAGTACCATTCTCCTCCAAGGGCGGCTGGGCCTGAATTGCGAAGAGAATTCAAGAGAATTCTTAAGCAGGAATCGGCATGGAATTAGCTCAGGACTCACCCATTACATTGAACCAATTGAGCAAAGACAAGACTGTGGCGGGCTACGAACGGACCGGTATATGTCAGCTTAAGCCACCGCTAACTTCCAAGATGCTGCAGCTGACCTTTACTGCAAGCCAACAGAGGGTATTTGTCGCGGCACTAGCGAGAGCCAACATACCCAAACCACTATAGGAAGGGCTCAACATCGGTATCCGCAAGAACGATACCGCCCAAAGCACCAATATCTCTATTGCTGTCCATAATATCGTCGAAGTACCGCCGCGTATCCGCAGAGCAGAGGACCAGGTGGGTTCGGGATCATCTAGGAAAAGGGGTAAGAATGTCTCCCATAACTTGGTTATTTCGATCAGGCCGAAGATCGCGCTGAAGAACAGGCGTTGTTCTGACGGTGTGAGGTATGACGATGGTATCACTGGAGGTGGAGGAGCTGGAGGCGCGGGTGTGGAAGGTTGTCTCATCGACGTGCCGATTTTGCCCGGCGCGCTGGACGACATTGCGGATATGGAATGTGAACCGGTGAGTCTATGTTCTTGAGATCATGAGTGGTGGAGAGAGGCTTGAGGCATCCGATTGGAGCTATACAAAGAGCTTTGCGCAAGCGCTGCTGCGTGTGAATGACGACGCAAGCTGAGCAGCTGGGCAGGTGGATCACGAAGACGAGTAGGGCCAATGGTGAAATGGACGAAATCCGACTTTGTTTCTGAAACGAGGTTGTTGAAAGTGTAAGAAGTGACGCAAGGGAAACGGAGACGAAGTGTAACTCCGTGTATGAGCGAGACGCGGGGCACAAGGTTACTCGTGATTACAACGAACAATAGCTCAGCGAGATCAAAACACCACTGCGACGTTGTTGTCTTCGTGCACACCTCAACTGTTCCAATTAACGGGCATAACGACTAAGAGCGAGAGGCAAGATGAGGGTGCAAGGATGGGATCCTGTGCTGTGAGCTATGTATCCACTTGAAACAGCGGTACTCAGCTGACTCCTTTCGTCTCGCAGCATAATATGCCAAGTGTGTTCACCTCTTTCATTCACGCCGTACACGCGTCTTTCTCCGATGACATAGCCAGCTAATGCTTGACCATGTTCTCAGATCATATCGCTTCAGACAATACACTATCTGACCCTATCCATCCTCGTCCCGCCGTTCTTATCAACGACGACTACCCCATCCCTTCTCTCCTATTCAGGCGGTCCGTCCACAGTAGCTCATATATTGGACTGGCGGGAGATGGCCGCTAGACCTACAGTGGGAAAAGCAAGCTTTCCAGGGGTGGAAGGATGGCGCAAATTGCGAGGCGCGTGGGCGGGGGGCAAGGAGATCGGCAGTGTCACTGAGATCGGCAGTGTCACTGAGATCAGCAGTGTAGCAGCTGGGCAAGAGGGGGCGCAGGGTGAGACAAAGAAGACGGGGAAAGAGGCGCACGACGAGAACGAGCTCGAGCACCTGGGAGGATGGGACTACGGCGTCGATCGGAAAAGAGGTTGGATGCTGGGTGCGACGTGGCTCTTGGCTTGTGCGGTAGAGTGAGTACAGAGCTGCGGCGTTGCGGTGTTGCTTCATCCCAGTCTCTTGATGCTTGAGCCAGATTGCCTGTTCAGCGCACGACTAATCATGTTTTCTCGACATTGTGGATATAGTATCGTACCGCTATACTACATCGTGCGGAGACCTACGCATATCCTCGATCATTCTCTGACATTAGTACTCAACCACTTCATCCTGACGACCTACTACTCGTCCTCCTTCCCCACCTCCATCTTCTTCTGGCTCGTTCAAGCGGCCGGAGCAACACTCATGATCGTCGTGGCAGAGCACGTGAGTAACCCTACGCATTTCTCGCTCCGCAGCTATACGCTTCTACCACAATCAAGTAGCATAATGAAGGAGGTAGGAATTGAGCTGACGATTCGCGTAGCTCTGCGTGAAACGCGAGATGGAGTCCGAGTTGGATATCGGTTGGACGCCCAATCTCGAACAGGGCCAGAATCAGGGGCTTCTCGAAGATCCGCTTCAGCCAGGGGACGCAGGTCCGAGTAAGAGCAGAGGCGGAGGTGGGGAGGTCATCGAGCTCGCGGAGAGATGACATCGTATGCATATAGAGTTAATATCTTGAAGTCGAGATTTCGTTCATTCTGATGAGGTGCCGAGGGACGAATTGAATGCCTCGCGATGCATTCATAGATCCGCAGTTGAGCGTTAGGACTCACCAAGCATACAGCTCCACAATCCTGGCGCTTGGAAGGAGAATCAAGCAGCCGTCCAGCACCTCGAAGCACGCTATGGCTGGGTCGACTGCGCCATATCCGCCATACGAACTTGTATATAGACGGGGATTGCCGAGCATTTCATGTGTTTGATAAAAGTTGAGAGATATCCTATTGTTCGACGTCGTGATCCATCCTGCATGGGGTGTTCAGTATGTTCAGTGGTACTCTGGTGTAACTCTCGGAGCGTATGCAGCACGACGGTGTATCGTCAACACTGTCAATTGCCCTACGCTATCATAATATCGTGCAAGCATGCCATCAGCTCTCGCCCATGCTGATCCCATCACACGCGCTCATCACTGATTACTAAAGATATACACACACACATCGAGCTGTTTCAGCATCATCGCCCCTACCAGCCTTAGCGCGTTTCCTGCCATCAGGCCATCAGACCATCAGACCCATTGTTGATGAGACAATGACACGCACAAGCCCGAAGCGCCGGAGCGTCGGAGCAACAAGTGTTTGTGCGAGTAATGCCGCGAGGCCAGAAACGCGACATTGTGATTCGAAACAAGGGTGTGTGTGATTCACACACTGGGACATCAAGGTACAGATTATCATGGCGCCTCATTTCAGTGGTCGGCCAGTGATGAAATATGATGAAGGAACGCTTCTTCCTGCGATCACGACTAGCCGGCAACCTCCTGCAAGCGATATCGATGCCGACTTCTCGATATCTGATACACAGGAGACTCTTCGAAGCCCGTCTTCGGCCTCTGATAGGAGAAGCATCGAATCACCCGAATCATTCTACAGCGCTGCGAGGGACTTGGTCTCCGGCATCCATCATCACATAGCAATTTGGTCAACATCACACCCGTACATTGCGGTACCGTTCACCTCATCACGCTCCGAGCAAACACAAACACGATCACGATCACGCTCAAACCTCTCACTACTCCCCTCGCAACTCGTCATACCAATGCTCGCCGTATCAGCCCTCCTCGTCGTCGCAGTCTTGTCGGCATCTCAAGCTGTCTCGCTACCGTCCATACCTCGAGCGGAATGCAGGACCAGTATCACCGGAACCGCTATTGTCGGTCAAGCGACGAGCGGGGGTGCGTGCAGGTATACTATCCGATACGGTACGGCCGCTCGCTGGAAGGAGTCAGCGACTCCCACCAATCTGATGTGAGGCACTCTCTCTTCTCATCCTAAGGCTAAATTGTGATGGGCGTCGAAGCTAAGCTGAGTGGACAGAGACGAGTTCCTGTCGTATCTCCCGCCTTCATGTCCCCAAGACTCCGATACCTATGTTTCGGAGACGAATCAATCTGAGGACTGCCTATATGCGGTTCTGTACGTGCCGCAAATCACCGCTCCCGCTGCCGGCTGGCCAGTCTTCGTATGGTGCGTACGCTCCTCTCATCCGCTCATCCACTCCTCCTCCAGCTGGGTCCCAAGTCGTGATTGACTGACGTGGCACGTAGGATACATGGCGGATCGTTCGTTGCTGGCTCAGCCTCTGCGCCGGGTCTGGACGGCACCACTCTCGCGTCCGCGGGGAACATCATAGTGATAGTCCTCCAATATCGGTGAGCTTGCCATCTCGTACCCCTCGATCCCATTGTCGCGCGACTATCGCTATACGGCCGGCTAAACTTCGAACAGCGTGGGCGTACTAGGCTTCCTACCACCTTCTCTGGCTGAGTCATCCAGCGACCCCAATTTAGGGATGAAGGATGTCATACTCGCGCTCAAATGGATCAATGAGGGTGTCTCGTATTTCGGTGGGAATGGAGACGAAATCACGGTCGGAGGCCAGAGTTCCGGCGCGAGCTTGATTCGAGGTACGTAGCCAACTTGTTCTCGAGCCTCTTCACAAGTACTTGCTCACCTGCTCGGTGTCCACGTGCTCAGCACTATGGGGCGCGTCAGACGCCGCTGGGCTATTTCGCGCAGCCATACTCCAGTCCGATCCCATGGTGAGTCCACTGTCCATTGGCTCACACCTGCATTCCGGGCGACCAGGTCGTCAGCTGATCGGCCGACACAGAACTACGGCTTTGCGCCCAACGAGACGACTAGTACACTCCAAACCAACTTTTATGCCTCGTCGCCATTTAATTCCTGTTCCACCTTAGCTTGTCTCGAGGCCATCTCTATCTCGGATATCATTTCGGCTCAGTCTACATTCCTGTCTGAAGCAGCGTACGCGGTCACTGGATTACCGTACACCGAACGTGAGTAAGACTACCATCGCAAGGTAAGTGAGACTGACATGAGAGTGACGACAGCTCTTCGGCCAACGTATGGCGTTGCTTCGCTCCCGTCCGATCCTACCACGCTCTTATTCACTGATCCATCATCGCTCACATACCCACCTTGCTCTCTACCGCTGCTCATGACGACAGTGGCGAACGAAGGTGGTTCGGCTATCCAGAACATCTTCTCAACCTCAGTCAAACTGTCGGAAAACATCAACTCGACATACTACGCCACAGCATCTGCTCTGATCAACGCGGATCGCGCTTCGACTCTGGTCGCATCCGACTTCTACTCTATACCCTCCACGAACACCACGGGAACCTCGAACGAGACAAATGCGGATACGGATGCGGACGAATTTCGCAAAACGTTCGAAAGGGCAATCACGGACGGTATTTGGCGTTGCCCCAATCGCGATGCAGCGAGTGCGTGGGCAGCGGCAGACGGCCAAGTCTGGGTCGCGGAGTGGAGGCAGGGCGTGACGTATCCCGATAATCAGATAAATGGGAGTTACTGCACACGAGAGGGGCACGTCTGTCACGAGGTGAGTGTCAGAGTATGGAGCGACGAGCAGGGAGCAGGCAGAGGCTGATGTAGAGAAGGACGATATTTACGCTACGTTCAGCACGGCGCCGAGCTCTGCACCGAACGCGACGAGTCTTGTGAGTGATCGTCAACCAGGCTGTTAGCCGAATGTTGGGTATCGGGAACTGATATACGTGGGTCGCTATAGGAGAACGAGATCTTGTTGTATTGGATATCATTCATAACGGATCTTGACCCGAATCCCAGCTCGAAACGGAACTGCACGGCGAGCACAGCGAGTGACGCGAGTAGAGCGAATCTGAGCCACAGCACCACCTCTGCGCATCATCGTCGATCTACAGAGACATGGCCAACCTATACTTCCCAAAGCGACGTGCATGCTCTAGGCGGTGATGGTCAAATCTCATTATGCCCAGATGGCTTTTGGGGACAGATGATTTCGTACGATTGGCAGCTGTACGGTTGAAAAGGAACTATGGTTTCGTAGTTCTGATTTGACACTTCGGTGATTTGGTGATTATATCGTAACCCGGCTTAATGGGTGACAGTGGTGGCTGGACGGAAGGATTGGGTTTAGCGGCAAGGCATCCTTTACGATTCATCCTCTATCAGCTATAGGTCTATTCTTGCCCTCACTCCTCTAGCCTCTCCTCCTAACCTCGTATACATCCACATGCTCAATGTCTATGACGCTGTGACGCTGCAGCGCTCCCAGCTTTCCAACGGGACTGAATCTGACATTGCAAACTGGGCCGTGGGCGCGGCGATCGACAGCCTCTTTTCTTCACTGACAAGCTAACGAGGTCGGTCATCGCGCTCGGCCGCCGTCCCCGAGTCTTGCCCTTTGCTGTGTATTTACTCGAATAGGAATAAATTAACTGGCTACCCCCTTTAAGCTTTACGGGGTACTCGATACCTCGTTGTTTTCGTTTTTCGCGCTAGCATCCTTAGTAGCCATTTCCCACCCAACACTGTCGTCCGCGTCGCCTTTTCACTCGTTTACAAATCTGACAAAGCGACTCTCACATCGTCTCCATACCCTCAGCTCGTCTTTCATACACGTACACTAACGTCAACAGAGTAACAGCCACATACAGCTACATCGCCGTACATCCATCGACCCAAAGTCAGCGACAGGCGACCGACGTGAGGCGAAAAGCTCCAAGCGACAGGGTGGATTGTTTGGATCCGCTGCTTCCCTTTCCCCATCATTGTTGTGCATTTGCGTATCGAAAACAACGCACAGATCATTCACTCACTTGCAACAGTACCTCGCATGGATCAAACCGGTCATACGATAACGCTGTAAACTTCAATCACTGTCTTTGCACCCTTGCACTCTTCTCTTCGCGCATAGCATACATCGATCCCAACAATCACGATGGGCCGATCGTCTCGCCATTCAACAGCTGCGTCGGGCACCTCGACCCCTCCCGCATCCCTTTCCACCTCTCCAGCATTTCGCCCATCCTTTGCGTCCGTGTCGCGCTCCTCATCCTCAGCGTCCTCACCACGAAGAGAAACCACGACAGCCCGATCATCACTTCTCGATGTACTTTCCCGACCCCGCCCGTCTCACCCTGTGACCGATGTGTCACCGGCCACTGCCTCGGCGTCGCCCTCCGCATCGGACGACACGGAAGCCTTCTTCTCTGATAATTCAACCATCAGCAGTTATGCCTCCTCAACCTTTTCGGGCCATACGAGCCCAGATTCCTCTTCAGAGGACATCGCAAAGCTCTATAGCCATTATCTCGAAAAGCCTTTCGTCCAGACAAAAAGCACGATCAAACACAGCGAGTTCGGACATGACAACAACCCGAATTGGAGGTGGACGAGCCAGTGGAACCCCAAGGAGCCGGTTCACACAGAGGAGCTGAGGCCATCGTACATTATCTACCTCACCACATATATCAGCTACATCCTGCTCATCGCTTTCGGTCATTTGCGCGACTTCTTTGGAAAGAGATTCCGGGCTGCTAATTACGCCCATCTCATGCCTCAGAACGTGAGTTTCGCTGTAGTGATAGTACGGACTGGATCGATCACTGACGAACTGTTTCAAACACAGGGCTATGCTGCGCTGAACTCTGACTTCGATTCGTTTTACACTCGACGATTGAAGCAACGTCTCGATGACTGCTTCTCTAGGCCGACAACTGGTGTGCCCGGTCGGACTATCATGCTGCTAGACAGAGAGTCTACAGATCAGAACACTACATTCCAGAGAACCGGTTCATTGACCAGGGCGCTCAATGTCTCCTCATACAACTACCTCGGATTTGCCTCGTCGACCGGTGGTTGTGCCGAAGCAGCCGAGGCTTGCATTCGCAAATATGGCGTTTCCAGTGCTGGTCCGCGACATGACGCATCGACTCTCGATCTGCATGTGCAAACCGAACGTCTTGTCGCTCGCTTCGTGGGCGCAGAAGATGCGATGGTCGTCTCGATGGGTTACGCAACCAACAGTACCACTATACCTGCCCTTGTTGGCAAAGGCTGTCTGGTGATATCCGACGAGTTCAACCACGCCTCAATCCGATTCGGTGTTCGACTCAGTGGTGCAAGCATGAGGTGGTTCAAGCACAACAACATGGAAGCTCTTGAGGAACTGCTTCGCGAGGCTATTTCCCAGGGCCAACCTAGAACTCATCGACCGTGGAAGAAGATTCTGCTCATTGTCGAGGGATTGTACTCTATGGAGGGATCAATGGTGGATCTTCCGGTGATTCTTGAGCTCAAGAAGCGATACAAGGTGAGTCTGCACGATCATGCAATCCTTGGTGCACGTTTGGCTGAATATTGGGCCTAGTTTTATCTATACGTCGATGAAGCGCACTCTATCGGTGCACTTGGACCAAATGGCCGAGGCGTGTGCGACTATTTTGGCATCGATCCGAGAGAGGTCGACATACTCATGGGTACTTTCACCAAATCATTCGGTGCAGCCGGTGGCTACATTGCAGGAACCAAGGATGTCATCGAGCGCTTGCGAGTACGATCACACGCTACTTGCTACGCGGAGTCGGTCTCGCCCCCTATCCTTACTCAGATCATCGCCTCAATGGGATCCATCATGGGCATTGCTCCGCCTCTCGCAACACCAACGGCGGATGATAAATCAGACTCTCTTAGCATAACCTCTCGACCAACAGTCTACGGCCCTGCACCGGCAACAATGCTACCTCCTTGGCTCTCTTTGCCTACGAACCTTCTAAACGGTACAGAGGGGAGAGAGCGTCTGAGAAGGATTGCCTTCAACGCGCGATACCTGTCATCAGGATTGCGCAAGCTCGGTTTCATCGTTTACGGACATCGAGACTCGCCCATCATCCCATTATTGATCTTCAACCCCGGCAAAATGCCCTGGTTCTCCCAAATGATGTTGGATAGGATTGGCGTTGACAAGACCCCCATCGTCGTGGTCGTCGTTGCTTATCCGTGAGTCTACGCGTCGCAGCATCGAGTCTTTAAGCGTCGCTTACCTATCAATTTTACCCTCACTAGAGCAACACCGCTTATCACATCTCGAGTGCGCTTCTGCCTTTCCGCGTCTCACACCAAAAACGACATCGACCTGTTGCTTCGCGCTTGCGACGAGGTTGGCGATGTTCTCTCATTGAAACATGCCAAGCAAACCATGACGGTTGAGGAGGTTATCGCATCAGCGGAGGAGCTTGTCGCGGCAACGAACTAGAGTCGTCCAGTGATGGGCGTTTCTGGGCGTTACGGCGATGACTAGGACTCGGGTGTGTGGGACTGTTTTGATCAGATCATCATCACTGCCAAGGCTCGGATGATCGATCACCCTGTATAAATCATCGTTGACCCGCATGAGTGGCTCGGTCGTCTATAGAGTGTCGTACCATTACGAGTACAAGCTCGCATATAGCATATTTTTCGCTTTTGGATCCTTCCTTATATGACAATATATAAAGTAGTGCTTGGTTTTATTGGGACTGATTCACGAGCATGTATCCAGACTGGATCTGGGCATGTTACGACGAGCAATTTCATCCGCTGATAATAACGATGTGCGAGGGTGCATTCCCTAGACTGGAGCGCAAATCGGTGAGATACACCTTCGGCCGAGTTTCGTACCACTTAGGCGAAGTCTGCATAGCCAGAAGCGGTTAACGAGCGAGAATCGCTTAAAGCAAACCGCTAACCGCGCAAAGCGGCTGTTCGTTCCCTTCCGTCCCATCGGTCCCATCGGCCCCGTCGGTCCTTGGTCCTTGATGATCTATTTTGATCTCAGCAATCTCGATATCGAGGGATCGAGGGACACCGATACGCGAAGATCGGGTTTCATGTCAGCTATCTGTCTACTGCCCGCGCGTTGCGCTCAACGCTGCGCCGAAAGAGCCGAAAGAACGGTCGACGGCGCCCAACCCGGCGCAGAGCGATGTCAGTCACGAGGTTCCAAGAGAACGGGACCTGTTCGCGTTCAGGGCAACACTAATTGGGTTACTCGAGTAACGGAACCACCGCTGCGCCCGAGAGTAATTGTGAAATTGCGTGGCGCTTGCTTCTCGGGTCACTCGGATTGCCACTCGCGACCAGTGAGCCGAGGTGGCGACGGAGGAGGACGGGGGAAGGGGAAGAGATCTGCGCTTTGGTATTTGACGAGATCTGGTAGCCATTCCGACACACCGGCCTTTGGCGCTCTCGTCCACCTCGTCCTCGTCCGCGTCGCTGTGCAGCCCGTGTCAATACGCTTGCGCTTGCGCTCGCCCCTCTCTGCTCGTCTCCCGACATAATTACTTGCTCGGAAGGATAAGGAAATGAGGAATCGGTCATTTCCGAACGGTGATAGCCGACAAGAAAAACGCCACTCGGAAACTCGGAATTTGGGAACACTCGAGCGCTCGAGCGCTCGGAGCGAGCACTCGTGGTACCTGTCGCTGGGGCGTCACCCCAAGATCATACTAAATTCGAGATAAGCTCTGTGTCTCTGTCTCCGTCTGTGTCTCGGTCTCTGCCTCTTGTACCTGCTGCTTGCGCAGCTCCAGGCCTACTCCGACGAGATGAACTGAGACGATAAGCGTGCCTCCTCGCGCTACACCCTTCATCCTTCACCCTTCGCGCTCTAGGCTCTGCGCATGCGCTGGGCGCGAGCGGGAATCGAGCGTCGGAGCTCCGCCGATAAACCTTTCTTGGTCGCGGCCGGGCTCAGCACGCCCACTGAGTCTGTTTCTACGACGTCCTATTGGTCAGAGGGCACGTACGATATCATCCTCCTCGCCTGCGCAGCGACGTGGTCCAGCCATGTCCATGCCCACTTCGCACGAGACGGACGGATCTAGGATAGAGATCACATAATTCACATCACTAACATATCACATGAGGCGTGAGGCGTGCTACGTGATGCGCAGGTAGGGTCCAAAGCCACCAAATACGAGCACTTGTGGCAGATAAGCGCGATAAGCCTTTATGAACTCTGCTCGAGTCCATCCCGAAGTACAGGAGTAATTCTCCCAGACCTCCCAGACCAGCGGGTCGGTCCGGAAAGTCCGGCTTGGCGAAGCGCTCTAGAGATGCGGCTGGCCAATGGTCACTTGACGCGATAAGCCCCGTCTGTAATATATGGGCTTCGCGTCCTGGACTGCCCCATCTCGTCTTTTCTCGTTTCCTGTCCTGATCGTACAACACCCACCAGATACATCGCGACATCGCTCAAAAAGCGATCAACGAGCAGCGTTCACCGTCTCATATCTCCAACGACCTCGACGCCCCAGTCATAGTCAACGCCAGGATGTCGTACAACGCCGAAACGGACGAAAAGGTCCTGCCTACTTCCAGCTCCTCGCCAGGGACCGAAGCGCTCGCTACACTGGCCAAAGAGCAGAACCTCGATATCGTCGAAGTGAAAGAGGCAGAAGAGGTCATCGAGGCCGAAAACCAGTATTCGGATTCAGAGTATAAGCGCCTCGTCAGGAAATTCGATCTTATCCTCCTCCCATGTATGATGTTGACGTATGGTCTGCAATATTCGTGAGTCCTATCGCTTTGTCGCGTATTCGTGGCAGACACCATATGTTGCGCTGGTCCCTGTTCTCTCGGTGCGCCGAGAGACCGTTTGGCGGTGGTGTGGCGGGTCATGGATATGGTTTGATTCCACTGAAAACTATGCTGAGATCACCCTGTCTTGATCACTCGTAGCGACAAGGTCTCCCTTTCGTCCGGTGTCGGTGAGTAATTAGTAAACCTTGCGCGCGCCAGTTGACTGACTTTTACACTCAAGTGTTCGGACTCAAGACCGACACCCATCTTACCTCAAATCAATACTCCTTGCTTACCGTCTACTTCTGTAAGGCGAATTTTCAAGATTCAGTTCGATAACATACGCTTACGATCGTTGAATCTATCAATCTACAGACCTGGCCTACCTCATCGGTCAAATCCCCATGAGTATGCTGCTCCAGCGCCTCCCCCTTGGCCGTGGTCTGGGTGCCACTGTCGTGCGTTCATGTGTCACTCCCCCATTTTGGTGCGGTATGTACTGACTCCGCCTTCAGATCCTTTGGGGTATTTGCGTTATCTGCCTGGGCGCGTGCAACAACTACGCCGAACTTTCGGTCGTCCGCTTCATCCTCGGTTGGCTCGAGTGCTCCATCACTCCCGGTTTCCTCCTCAGTGCGTACCTTCTTATGAATAATTACATCGGACGGCGTCAGATCTCAGTAGACGTAACGCTGATTCGTGCTCTCAACTCATCTAGTCATCTCATCATGGTACAAGCGTGAGGAGGCGACTCTGCGCTCGTGCTTCTTCTTCTCGATGAACACCTTCCTGGGCGGTGTTTTCGGTATCATCATGTGAGTCACTGGTGTAATCTGCTACAGTATCCGATACTCGGACGATGCTGACAAAGCGGTATATTCGCAGCTACGCGCTTGCCAAGAAGTCGGAGAGCGGTGGAGTGGCCGGCTGGAGAGTCATCAACTACTTCCTCGGCGCAATGACCGTGTTCGCCGGAATCCTCGTTTTCCTTTTCGTCGGTAACCCCAAAGAGGTGTTCTGGCTCAAGGGCGAAGAGAGGAAGATGGCTCACGCGCGAATCGTCAGCAACGGCAGTGAGTCTTATTTTCAGAGTCAGAGTCACAGCCAAGCGACATGGACGAGTCATACTGACGACATTGGTGTTGTTGATCAGGCGGTGGCGGAGAGCGACACGAATGGAAATGGAGCCAAGCACTCGAATGCTTCCGCGACCCGCAATACTGGTTCGTGATCGGCTACAACTTCCTCGCCACCATCCCCAACGGCTGTCTCGGTACTTTCAGCGTCCTGATCTACGCCTCGTTCGGATTCTCGTCGCTCGACTCGATCTTGTACGGTCTTCCCTCGAACGCCATTAGTTTCGTGCTTGTCCTCATCACCGCCTACATCGTCACCAAAGTCCCCAAAACGCGATTCCCCTTCGCTATCCTGTACTTGTTGGTGGAGATGGTCATCTTCCTCTTCGTTGGTCTCAGTGGTGCTCCCAGTGAGTCGACTCGTTCTTCATGATCTTTACCACGACGAAATACTTACGTGCTCCGGTTGCTCGCTGCAGAGTGGCACAGATGGGCCGCATTCCTCTTCAGCGGTGTTTTCGCCATCACCACTTTCATGATCTGGCCCTTGATGACCCTCAACACCGGTGGCCGAAGCAAGAAGAGTTTCATGCAAGCCTCGGCTCTTATTGTGAGCTCGCCATTATTGAGATCAGACAAGGTGTGATCAGAGCTGACGGTGATTTGTAGTCGTACTGTACTGGTAACATGGTCGGCTCGCAGACGATGCGCGACGCACCAAAGTACATCCATGGTTTGGTAAGTAGATGGACTCGGTATAAACAGTAGTAAGCTTGGCTGATGTAGTTGTGGTAGACTGCAAACGCTATTGTACTCGCCATCAACGCCGTACTCGTGACTGCCTGGTGGTTCTACTACGTCCGCGAGAACAAGAAGCGCGAGGCCGCTTTCGTCGCGTCGGGCATGTCCGAGGAAGAGCGAAACCACCTCAACAAGCTCGCAGGCGAGACTGACATGACTGACCTGCGTGAGTTTATGAGACTCCTCATCAGTTCGAGGAGAGTGTAACGAGCTGACATTTCTTTTCCGACGCCGCAGAAAACCCGCACTTCCGTTACGTTTGCTAGACAGCCGATCGAGTTTGAATGGGAGCACGACGTGGGAAGGCTGCTTGATGAGCGGCAAGGAAAAAGGGGTGTTATTAGGGAGACCGTGGGGCCTCCGTGCACAGGGATGGTTCATGAGTTGGTCGTTATTTGTCAAGTTGGTTAATTCATTTATAAAATGGTTGTCTTGTGCTTCGAGCACTCGAGTAATGTTGTGGATGTGAAAAGTATTAGTTGTCGTTTAGTTTATGCATTGGGGTATGAGTAGGAATATACGGCATGCTTTCTGTTCAGTGTATAATGAAGGAGAACGTGAGCTTTGTTGAGCGCTAGTGCCACGGTCAGTGCCACAGAGCCGATTGGCAGCGAATGATTATGCCTCGACGCTTGGATACAGCAGACACCTCCTTTGGCTCATCCAAACTTCTCTTTCTCTCTCAGCGAGGACGACATAGTGCTCTCGGATACGGTCGATGAGTGTGCGACTCCTCAGTAACCCGCATCACACACTGCCGATGAGGTCACGTAGCTCCAGTCTCTTCGACATGTCACATGAGCCCCTGTGGTTGTTGAGTGGTGGATAGAGTACTCGGCAAGGACGGCGCGGAAGGAAACATGCCCAACAGGCGTGGTATGTGCGTGTGTGTGTGTGTGGTGACATTGTCTACTCTGATTGACGTCGCTTGACACGCCCATAGAGCATGAACCAGTCAACTTCATTTTCCCCTCCTCTTTCTCTCTTTACTCATCTTCTTCCCACTTCCTTCTCACTACCGTGTTGCTTTTGGCATCGATTCAGGCCCTCGATTCACCTCCAGATCTGCTATGCTCTTCTCCAACACTATTAACCTACTGTCAACCCGATCATAACAAGTGCACTTGCGTTCAGCATGTGAGTGAATCGATTCTCATTTCCCCTTTGTGAACCCCTTTGTAAACAGAGTGGGGACTTCACTGACGTCTCACCAAAACCTTTGTCATCTTCTAGGAAGCTCATCAGGTTCATCCGCCTGAGCGAGGAAGTCCCCTCTTCCGCCGTCCTGGTCCAAGGTACGCTTTCCACTGCGCACCAGACTGGGTTTGCCGCTGATGTCTGATATGCCTCGCCCCTGTACCTTTCCCTCACCACACTCCTCAAATCTTACAGCCCGTCCAGTCAAGGCTCTCCCAAACGAGATCTGGATCGGCATCGCCGCTCACCTCACCTATCAGGAGGCTAAGAACCTGTTGCTTTCCGGCAAAGCTTTGCGCGATCCAGCTGAAACTCGACTTTGGCGATCAATCAGCTTGATGAAGACCAATCCCGCTCGACCTGTGGTCTGGAATGCCAACCATCATATCAGTAAAGAGGACTGGCATACTTTCATGCACACCAACATTCTTCAGCTACTTCATCTGTTCAAGCGATCTCCCACTGCTCGACTTACCACTCACGTGAGAAACTTCGCCGTCGATCATAGGATCAGTACGAAGAATTGCAAGCTTCTGCTCGAATTGCTCAAGATCATTGGGGCGAACTTGACTAAGCTCACTATCGTCCCAGAAGAACCGTATCGACCCCGTTCTCTCAAGAATGAAGGCCACGATCTCTTCGTGGATACTATCCTCCAGTGGAATAATCGCTTTATCAACCTCGACATTCTGGATCTTACCGTCGACAGCGGCGTCCTACCCGAGGAGATTGTGGCGCTAGCTACCAGTTTGCCCAATCTCGCCCATCTGTACGTCCGATACGTCGAGCATCCCCACTCTCAACGTCTAGCGACTCGCCGAAAAGGGAGCTTTCTGGTCCCCGAGCGTCGCCCCGCTGCGAAGCTCAAGTCCGCCCATTTCAATTGCACTCCGCCATTCCCTGTTGCGTTCCTCAAGCTCATTCAGAATGCGCCTCGTCTCTCATCCGTCGAGATGTCTCGTTCCGGCGGTAATTTTCACTTCGTGCCACGACATCGGACATCAATGCTTTTCAACGACATCGTTGAAATTCTGTCTACCTTGCCGGCCTTGAAAGAACTCGACTGGCGTATGAGCGAGGTCTCTGACTTTAGTCGTGCTGTGCCGGCCAACGGCTTTGCGCATCTTGAGAGCTTGCGGATCATGGGGACTGGCTCTTATAGTATCGGTTGGCGACCAGAGGTGAGAGTATACAACGGGGAGAGTGAAGAGCAATTGACTTGCGGCTCATGTTCAATATGTCCAGCTCGTCCCAATCCCACCGCTTTCAGCTCTTCGGGAACTCAAGGTGGTCACCTGGTTCACCCAGCCTAGAGGAGACACTCTGGGCAGAGTTGCGGAACAGATCTTGACCAACACGCCGCGGGACATGCCGACCAATCTGCTGCACCAGCTCCTGGACGCTCCTAAATTGCAGAAGATCGCGCTCTTCAAGGAGGAGTACGGTAGCAGATCCTTGTCCGAGTTCGCAACGGCGACTGTAGCGCGCAAAACCGGCGCAAGGGAGACGACCATCGACATCAATTTCTCGTCCCACGCTATACCCGATGGCCCACCTCGATTTCCCATGCCTACTGACCCAGCGAAGGACTATTGCGAGGTCCATGAACACGTCACGGGTAGCAAGCGATTGGTTCGCCAGTATTTCCGCGACGTCAACAAGTCGATTCCCCAGTGTATCCGTGGTGTGGTTAGTACTTGATCAATGTTCCTACTCAGGCGATAGGCGCGAGTAAATAGCTGGTTCTGAATACCAACGAAGACCAAAGTGATGAGGGCTCAGGAGACGGCGCGCATGAATTGGAAGCGTTTGCGTGTACGCGGTGTAATATAGATTACTAGCCTGTCTGATACAGGGCCGAGGGATTGTTCGTAGACGACAATTACGATGCATATATGCTGTGAGCGAAGCTGCATGAATTAGCCGCTCTGTCAGTGGTCGGCAATGACAGGCTTGCGCTTGTTGGAACCGGTCAAATCCGGATGATTCAATTGACGATCAAAAGATTAAACGCGTTGGAATGGGTGTTGTGAGTGGAGCCAAAAACAACTTTGTCGATAACATTTGACACGCTCCTTTATAGGCTTTGGCTTTCAGTACATATAGAACATAGAATATAGAGACAGTGCGACTTTGTAGCGACGAGCATTCCCGCAGAAAAGGTCTACATCGCCATGACCAGCCCATCAGTGCGGAGCGAAGCACAGTCATTCACCACTGCGCCGCACCCTTCGTCCTCCCTTTCCAGCTCGCTGTCACGCAACATTTCCGGATTCTTCTTCGCCAACTCCGCGCGTCACTCGAAGCACGACGATGCCGGGCCGAGCGAGTCGACACCGCTGATCCCGGACGAGGCGACGCCTACGCGGAGAGGGATACGACGTAATTTGACCGCGAGCATGGACGAGCTTGATACGCCTGAAAATGGTGAAGAGGCGCCAGAGGACGGTACGAAGACGCCCCGCGGCTCGACGTCAGCATTTCAGGAAGGTGGTGGTGCAGATACGGATGCGGATGGGAAGGGGCCCAAGAGGAAGACTAGCTTGACGTTGACGTACGCAAAGAAGATTCAGCGCAGATCAAAGTACTATGTACCCGTGACGGACTGGTTGCCTAAGTACAGCTTTTCTCTGTAAGTCTTTCATTGTTCAATCTCTGCTGCTCCTATGGAGGGTTAACGTCGATCGATAGCTTCACGGGAGATTTGGTAGCGGGCTTATCGGTCGCTTGCCTCATTATACCGCAAGTGCGTCGATTATTCCTCTGATGCAGCTCAACAAGAGCTGATCATTCAAGCTCAGACTATATCATATGCGAGCGGTCTAGCACGACTGAATCCTGTTGCTGGTTTATGGTCGGCCTCTATACCCGCATTAGTATATGGCGCTCTAGGTACTTGCAGGTGCGTTCCGGTCTGCTTGCTATGTCACTGTAGCCTGTGTTGACCCTTGCTCAGACAATTGTCCATCGGCCCCGAAGCGTCGTTGTCCCTCCTGATCGGACAAATGATACAAGATGCAGTGTATGGAGACCCGCACAGTGTCCCCGAACATCCAGAACTCGAAGCGGCTGCAATCGCCATCATCACTACCTTCCAGGTGAGTGCACAGAGTACTCGTGGTCGCGCGGTCGCTTGCTAATGTGAGTTACACATAGATTGGCTTGATCACTAGTATCCTCGGTCTACTACGACTAGGCTTCCTTGATGTGGTCCTTTCCCGTGCGCTATTGCGAGGCTTCATCACAGCTGTTGGAATCGTACGTCTCTCGCTCGGCTTACTCAGCTACATCATCTGATTGAAGTACCTCACGCAGGTCATATTCATCGAACAACTCATCCCCATGTTAGGCATGGCGGCCGTACTCGCTCATCCCGATGGCCACACCGCTGCGCCGACTCTGCCTATATCAAAATTCCTGTTCGTGCTTCAGCACCTGGACCAAGTGAACAAGATCACCGCTATTCTCAGTTTCACCTCGCTCGGATTCCTCATTCTGGCAAGAGTGATCAAGCAGCACTTGGTCGTTCGACCTGGTGGTGGGTGGGTCCGACTCGTCCCTGAGATTCTTCTCTTGGTCGTGGGCACAACCGGTAAGTCCGTTCTTCACATTCAGAGGGAATAGTGTCCTGATGTGAGTATGATGGATAAGTCCTATGTAACGCTCTGAAATGGGATGAAGAAGGCGTCGAAGTGTTGGGACGGATATCGGCAGGATCAAAGCTGCCGTTCGGATGGCCAATCTTCGGCAGGACGCTCAAGTATTTCAATTATACCGTAAGTCAATGCTTAAAGCTACATCGAATCACAGCTGATGAGCTGTACATCAGCTGCCGACCGCCTTTGTCAGTGCTGTGATCGGTGTCGTCGACTCGATTGTCGCCGCTCGTGAAAACGCGACCAAGTACGGCTATGCCGTCAGTCCAAATCGAGAGCTGGTGGCTTTAGGTGAATATTTGCTCTTGGAGCTTCTTGTCAGACACATCAGCTAAATGTGTGACATAGGCGCGGCCAACCTCAGCTCTTCCTTCATTGTTGGGACCGGCTGTATCCCTATCTTCGGGTCGTTGACGCGTGAGTCCGCCATCCCTTTCCCCATTAAGGTACATATGTCGCTGACATGGTGCATGTACAGGATCCCGACTCAACGGCAACGCAGGCAGTCGCAGCCAGATGGCTAGTATCATCACCAGTATCGTTGTCATCATATCCATCTTCTTCTTGCTGCCATATCTGTACTTCTTGCCAAAAGTGAGTTCTCTCCCAAACGAATTTTGAGGGCAATGATCGAGAAGTGCTCAACTAATGCGACATAGGCTGTGCTTGCTGCCATCATCACGCTTGTTGTGTATGCTAGTGAGTGGTGTATGCGTTGCACACCGCATCAAGATGATTACTTACGATCTCTCCACGTCCCCAGTCCTTGCCGAAGCACCGCATGAGATTCGGTATTATTGGAAGATGCGCGCATGGACCGACTTTGCCCAAATGACAGGGACGTTTTTCCTCACTCTCCTCTTCTCGCTAGAGGTGCGTCCAGATCTCAAACTTGTAGCCCTTGCATGGCAGCGAAACCTGTGATGAAGCTGATACGGTGATACGATCGCAACGCAGCTCGGCCTCGTGGCGTCGGTCGTCTTTTCTCTGATATTGGTCATTCAGAAATCTACTCAAACTCGAATCAAGATCATCGGCCGCGTACCAGGGACCGACCGATGGGTGCCTATCGACGAGCACGAGGACGCGGAGGAGGAGATCCCTGGTGTACTGGCCGTGCGAATCAGGGAGAGCTTGAGCTTTGCTAATACCGGTCAGCTCAAGGAGCGCTTACGACGGGTGAGTCGGCATCCAACACATTTCACATCCACCTTGCGCCGCCTCGTCGCTCCGTCGCCTCGTCACAAGATATGATGCTGAGAGATCCATTGAATGCGTCGTGTTCAGCTCGAGCTGTATGGCATGACCAAGAGCCACCCGAGTGACGAACCAAGTCGTGAATCAGCCAAAGCGGTCATACTGCATATGGGCGACGTGGAGGAGATCGATGCGTCGTGAGTCGACCCAACCTTTGCGCTTTGCCACTATAAAAAGCCAAGATGATGACACGGCTGACTGCCAATCATGTACTTGTAGTGCCACGCAAATCCTGTACGAACTGACGCAATCGTACCATGAGCGAGGGGTAGGAGTGCACTTTGCCCATCTTCGACCAGCGCAAGTGAAGCTGTTCCAGATCGTAGGGATCACCGACTTGGTACGTCGAATCCCGACTTGCTTTCTCTTCTCCAGATTACAGCTTCATTGGAACAAAGTTTCTGGGCTGACTGTCCATGACTCGCGCGAACTCGTAGCTCGGTCCATCTCATTTCCATCCTGATCTCAGCAACGCTATGCGCGAGGTGGAAAGCATGGGGTACGGTACGAGCATCTTCCTGCGATACGACTAAGATCACAGGATCGTCATTGTTACTTCATTATGCATACGTGAGCGGGTACGTTGTTCTTTGTCGCTTGGCAAAGCCGTGTGATCACGGGGACATCTGTATCAAGGACTGCTGCATGCACTGAGCGATAGGTGAGACGCATATCAACATGAAGCACTAGCGCAATATACAGACTACGTGGATGTGCACTCCGACAGCAGTCAAAATCCCACTTTCATTATATCAAGTACTATCCTCTCCATCTCCGTTCCAGCTCCGTCCAAGAAGTCATCAAGACGAAGCCATTCAATCTCCCAAAAGTCACAATCATTCATCATATTGTCATATCGTCATTTCGGATCGTCATTGCATCAATCGCAATGGGTTAAGCTGGAAGGCAAGCATGATTAGTAGAAAAACACATGTGACGCAAAGCGAACGAGGACGAGAACGAGACTGCGAACGTACCACGTCTAGAAGCATTGTATACAGCTCGGCGAATCTCCTCGATCCTTGCGGGATCAGGAGGTATCACATCTTCCCCTTCCCCTTCTGCTTCGCCTTCCCCTTCCACTTGCGCCACTCCGTTTGCGAGTGCAGGATCCAAATCGTCCTCGATACCAGCTTCCTCAGCCTCAACGCCTCGCTGAAAGTTGATGAGCTCTTCTGCTACCCGGTCGCCAGTCTCCTGCTCTAGCGCTGAGTCCAAAGGCTGCGCATCACTTCGACCGGTCTCTCCTGCTTCTTCAGCGCCGTCTTCAAGGTCAGGTTGTGAGAAAGATAAGAAGGCCTCGTCCTCGTTCGTATCCCCTTCCTCGACTGCTTCCCCTTCTGCGTCATTGTCCGCAGCAAGACCCAAATCGCCATCAAGACGTTGGCCGTCCTCCTGCACATTTTCCTGCTCCTGCAACTGCGTTGAAGGCCGATGATCACTGGAACCTTCGCCGTCTGACTCTGATTCCTCCGCAATCACCTCTTCCCGAGGCACTTTTCGCGGCCGTCCTCGTTGTCTTTTGGGCTGTTGTAACTGGTCTTCAGTGGGAACCGAAGAGCGCTTGGGCTGCCTACCGCGCCCAGCGGTCCCAGCGCGTTTCCTTTTGCCTCGACTACTCTGACTCGCCGCGGTCGCGGCACTCCTAGTCCGTCCAGAAGTCTGAGGGGATTGCAAGACACCTTCCTCTGATGCCGCAGAATCGGTGTCCGACTCAATCTCATCCTCATCCTGGACCTGGTCCACGTCTTCTACTGCCGCTCCCCTCGTGCCAGGGCGAATGGCGGGTTTACGACGACTTGGCGATGCCGAGGGGCCACTGCTCTGCGACTCGCTCACTTCGATCTGCACGCGACGGCCTCGTAGTGCCTCGTTGGCTCGTACAGCGGATTGGCGGGTGGGGCGGTTGGTTCGCTTACGGACGATACCAGTAGGTGCATCAGGCTCATAATCGCTGTCGATGTCATCGGCGTCGTTCGTGCCCTGAGGGTTCGAACGGGTATTTCGCCTTTTGGTAGGAGTATTGCTTTGCTGAATCACAGCCAAAGTCAGCAGACATCGTGCAAACGTAAATTTACCACTCACGGTCTCAGGAATGGAGGTAGCGCGAGGAGAGCGGATCTCTACATATGGCTCCAACTTCGCTCGGCGTTCAGAAGCGCGACGGGTTGATCTCTTTGCGAATACTGGAGTGGGCGCGGCTTCAACTGTTTGCTCCTCTGAGTCAGATGGCAACAGCTCATCTTCTTCCTCGCCTTGATCAACACCTCCATTCCCATCATCCACGTTACTGCCATCCGACGACCCATATTGGACAGACTTCATCTCCTCGTCATACTCCTGCCTCAAGATATTATCTTTGGGCAACCAGAATCGCGCTCTGCCTTCTACAATTTTGCCCTGATTCATCCTGGCAGTAACAGTGACTCGCATCTTGTCCTTCATGTGTTGCGGGTTGTACCACTTGAGCGCCGTGCTGAGCTGTCCATACTCGCCATGTAACGCCCATACTACCCGCAAGGGATACTCCTCGTCCATAGGCACTTTCTGCACAGTGCGGTATAGCAGCAACTCTTCTGCTTTCGTCCATCTGCGCGATCCCGTCAGACGACAGTACTGCGAAACGGTATTTCGTTGACGACCGTGAAGTCTCGACTTCCGGTCTTTGTAGTCGCCAGGCATCATGTACACTGGATCGGGTCCGAGCAGCTCGCCATCTTCATCCACGAGGTAAGGATCGATCCCGTCCAAATCGGTCGGTGCTCTAGAGCGACCACTATTTCGTCTTGGTAGAGGGCCGTCGACTGCTGGTCGTCGAATAGGCAAGAGCTGATTGAGGGGTGGTCCGGGCTCAGATTTGACCGCCGGTTCGCGACTAGCCTGACGATCAGTCGATGTCGGACTTTGATGGCGGCTTGCGTCGTCGCCGCTCACGAGCAACGCGCGGTCTTCTTGGTCTTCGTTGATGTCCGGTAATGTGAATTGATGCGCTTCCAGACTCTTCCGAGGACGGGTATACAGCTTCTGAGAAGTCGGTTGTAGCGTAGTAGGGCTCTCAGCGTGTTCATTCAGACCATTCTGTATGATCGTTTGGTCAAATTCCGTATCTCCCTTATCACCAGCAACGAGCGGGTTATCCTGCATTTGCGAGGCACCCGGTAAGAGGTCTGCGAACTCGTCGTCATCGTCCTCGTGCATTGGCGTCACCAGTCCATCGGATGACTGGAAATCACCAGCGAATTCCCTTGTGTCAGGGACGAGGTCTACAAAGTCCGTGTCGAGACGATCATTTTCCTGTTCTAGAATCTCGATCTCCTCTTCTTCCGAGTCTTGATCTTGGTTTTGCACTACGCGCGGCAGAGGTGGAATAACAGGATACTGACGCCGAGGAGGGCCTTGGGACGCTTCGCGGGGAGCGACAGATGACCGGGCGTTACGTAAGGGTGGCGGAGATGACAGCGGTCTTCTACTTGAGTCAGCAGAGGGCAGCTGAGGCAGTGGATCTAGTTGTGAGGACGGTGGCAGCAGGTCGTCCAATAGACTTGTCGCTCGTTCTGCTTGGCTTGCCGCATGAGGTTCAAGTAGGCGCGGGGGCGTACTGCGATCGATTGACTGACTATCCCAATCAATCTGTACAGCATCGTCTTGTCTGGCCGTCCAGTCGAAAATCGGCTTCTGGGGGTGCGCAGCGACTGAGGTGCTGAGGAATTCCTTGTGGCGCCGATTTTGCGATGTCGACGTATTTTCTCGCACTGTCCAGTCGTTCCCTTCGTCGTAAGCTTCAGGTTGAGCTGGGATCTGGGCGACTCGGCGACTACTCCGTCGAGGGCCCGGCATTGGGATGCGCTGTGCGAGCGCTTCCCGCTCCTCTCGCTCAAACTCCTCCGCAAGCTCCTGCATGATATCCAAGTTGATGTTTTCAAAGAATGGGTCCACATCCGGTGCGTTCGCCTTCAACCTCTGTATGTTGTGCGCTGCATCATCGGAATCAAGGTCTGCAAGATCGTCGTCGTCGGCCCAATCTGCGCTCAGAGTGCGATCGGCGCGGAAGTCGTCCTGTGCTGAAGAACCAAGGTCATCCTCGCTCTTTGCGCTATCAGACTCCTGCTCAGAAAGTCCATAGTAGGGTTCACCAATCAGCAGCTTGCGCCGGCCAGGAGTGAGCTGCGAATGCATGGATTGGTCAGCTGTGCCACAGAGCCGTAACGAGTTCGACGTACCAGAGAGTGTGCTGGGCTACCCAGGACTTCGTGCTGGATATAAGCCATCATCTCCTGCCGAAAGATCTCATAAGGGTATTTTCGCATGAGGATATCGGCAGACTGCTCTTCCAGCTGGCACGGCGTCAGCTGATGTGTTTGAGTCGATTGGAGAATTCACAGCTCACCTCTTTGAGTCGTCTCTTCGCCAGCAGGTTCCATCTCTCATTTACACCGTGCATTTCAGACTCCTCATCCTCGCTATTCTGTATCTGAGACAATTCCCACTGTCCATAGCGTCCAACAGCAGATGATGAAAAGAGGTTCATGGCGTGAAATCCGGGAGGTGGTGGGAGCAGGTCGCTGGGAGCGAGGGCTGCGCCGACGGTGGGTACCTGATATATAAGGTGCAGCTATAGGACGTCTTTTGTTAGCGGTACGTTCGGTTCAATGGCTAAATTTGAAGTCGCCTTACCTGGGTTGCGAAATCCACCCATAGCCTAAGTGCACTCTCGCTCGCCCTCTTCTCCCTGGGCACGACGACAGTCCAGAACTTCTTCCACGCCGTGTATAACAGGTTGTTACGTCTGCCAATCCTCTTCAACGCTTCCTCATCGATGAGTTTGGCCCGCCCTTTGCCTTTCTCTATACGGGAGCTGGGACCGACCTCCTCTTCATCCAAGATTGCGATGATATCGCCTGCTTCGTCCGGTCGCAGTATGGTCCAGACAAAGGTCGCGAGATTGGATAAACTGACGCAACGTACTAACCCCCTCAAATTGACGTTCTCCCGAACTCGCGGATCAAGGGAGTCGATGACATCGCTCAGGTCAGGAAACGGGGTGCCAGGAGGGAATATGTACGATTGTCGCAAAGCTGAAGATGATATATGTTAGCGCTACATCGGCAGTTGCCTAACAGCACTGGCTCACCATACAGACCCTCCCAGGCTTTACGTGGACCGTCGACCACTGATGCATTTGTCCTAGACTGGTCGTCGAACGCTGCCCTCACAAGATTGACGAGGCAATCAGCAGCGACTTCTGAGAGGACCTCGGCTCGGTCGTCGAGGCTCATACCCATGATCTTTGGACCGGTCAGCGAAGTCCGAATCACTGCTCGGGACCGCGCAGGAATAGCCAGAGCAGGCGGTGTCAACCGTATAGACTGGTGAGATGCAGACGAAGGCTTGCGAGAGTGGCGTGAAGCGCGAGTCCGGGAGGGTCCAGGCGTCGCGTTGGCCTCGTCCAATGGTTGGAAAGATACCGACCGATGCCTTGGAGTCGGCACCGGCGGCTGTGAATACTCGTACACGGAATCCAAGTATGGGTCTTCTCGATGTATGGTTGTATGGCGAGTCCGAGGCCGAGTGCTGGACGGCGGCTCGTGCGACAACCGCGACGGACCAGCAGGAGCAGAGAGCCTAGTCCGCCGCATATTGCTGCTGTGTGCTGACAGGCTCGGTCCTTAGATGCCAAGATGACAAGATGCGATGACAATCAATGTTGAGAGACATTACAGGTCTTCTGCAAGAGACACTTGATTGTTTATGCTGACCTTGCAGTAAAAGTCGTGACGTCAACTGCTTGAACACGCGCGGGGGGTTACGTATAGTTTAATAGACATTATCTGCACGTTATCAAATTGCATGACGTGTCATGATATCAGGAAGCTGTGACAGGCACGTCCCCGGCCAAAAACGCGTCTTTCGCGGGTATTGGTAGACGGCTGACATTGGGCACAGCTACTTGGCACAGTCGTGACTTTTCATTCCTGTTTGCTTTCACTCATCCACTTGCATCTAGCGCAACATGGCCGAGATACACAAAACGCCCAACGGCGAGGCGGCTAAGCCGTTCCGCACGTGAGCTGAAGATATACGGAATATGTACTCTGTAGCTGACGTTAATTTCCTGTGGAATCAGCACAAACTACCCAGCGATTGCCAACCCTCCTCTCCCAGCCGAGGGCTCAGCTTCGTTCTCCAACTACCAGCTCGCAGCGGCGGTCTTGGTCGTTCCCTACATCGTACAAAAATTCTTGATCCCCTTCAAGACAGGCTGGACCTTTTACTGGATCCTGGCTGCTCTCCTGTTCGTCCCAGTCTGCGTCGGTTACTGGACCCTCTGTTCCATGTACGGCGGAAGGATCAACGAAAAGGTGACACTCCCCGGCAAACCCATCGACACTTATGTCGACCTCAAAGATGACAAGCTCAAGAAGTACACCACCGACAAGAAGATCCCTATGCAGGTCTTCCACGATGCCTACTTTGCTGGCAAAGCCGACTTCAAGGGTGATGTCTTGGACGTGATGGAGTACAGGCATGATTGGGCTTCCTTTGAGTTCACTCCAGAGGTCAGCTTGAGGTTCCATATTCCGGGAAACGCACAAAGCTGACATCCGTCTCCAGCTTTTCAAATACGTTTTCCTGCACTTGATTCCCGACGTTGTCATCCATTCTCAAGCGCAAGACGAAGACCAAGTCCGCGACCACTATGACCGCGGAGACGACTTTTACTCTTGGTTCCTCGGTCCTCGAATGATTTACACCTCGGGTGTCATTTCCGATATCAACCGTCAGGAAACCCTCGAGGAGCTGCAGGACAACAAATTGACTATGGTGTGCGAGAAGCTCAACTTGAAAGAAGGCGACAAGATGCTTGATATTGGTTGTGGATGGGGAACACTCGCTACTTTCGCCGCCAAGAACTACGGCGCAGATGTGACCGGAGGTGAGCTAGACTGAACCCTGTCAAAGCCGCCGCAGCTGACACCTCTCAGTGACTCTCGCCAAAAACCAAACCGAATTCGGAACCAGACGTCTCAAGGAGAACAACGTACCGGCTGACCAGGCCCGTATTCTCTGCATGGACTACCGCGACATCCCTCACTCCAAAGGCTACTTCAACAAGATCTCGTGTCTCGAGATGGCCGAACACGTCGGCATCAAGCGATACGGCACTTTCCTCAAGGAGGTCTACGACTTGCTCGACGATGATGGTATCCTTGTTTTCCAAGTTGCTGGAATCAGGACGTGCTGGCAATTTGAGGACTTGAACTGGGGTCTCTTGTGAGTCTGCCCTGCTTTGACAAACACGTTGAGACTCAGTGATATTGATACTTTCGCAGCATGAACAAATACGTTTTCCCCGGAGCCGATGCCTCTCTCCCTCTCGGCTGGGTCATCAGCAAGCTCGAATCAGCCAACTTTGAGATCAAGTCCGTCGACGTTCTCGGCGTCCACTACTCTGCTACCATCCATCGCTGGTACCTCAACTGGGTCTCCAACAAGGAGAAGGTCCTTGCGAAGTACGGCGAGAGGTGGTACAGGATCTGGGTGTACTTCCTGGCTTATTCCGTCATGTGAGCTTGTGTCTATACTCCTGCGTCGTTCAGTCCGCTGACCACTGTCAATTACTATAGCGCGTCTCGGTGAGGACCTGTTCGCGGCGCGATGCGCAAATGTTGATGGTGACTAATGCTGCATGCTTGCAGACAAGGCTCCGCCTCAGTGTTCCAGATCACCGCCCACAAGAACCTTAACGGTTTCCACCGCGTACATTTGCAGCTACTCTCACAATCGTGTGACCATTAGCTGACCGATTGATAATACGCAGGTTGAGGGTATTCCATCGCACGGAGCTATCCACGCACCCATCTCGCGCAAGATCGAGTGAGTCGCTATTGACAAGTTGAAAACGAAAGGTGCTGATTCTCTATACGACTTTCAGACCCGTCATCTCGCATACTGAGATGTGGGAGTAGGACCCTTGCGTCCGGTTCATTGGGATGAGCCAGCGGGAAGACTAGATCGGTTCTAGCAGTATAACCTTTCCTAGAAAGAGTCTCTAAAGAAGATATCCTGCACAAAAGAAATAGACCAAAACATAGAACAAGAACAAAGAAATATGCATTTGCATGGAAGCCGGGACGTGCCAGGCCTTAGGAAGTTTATACATCATAGCTCATAGCATCCACGTAGATTGCTGCTGTCGTCTCAGCTGAACCTCTTCGGCCTCCTCGGCCCTTAATCAGCAATAAGGAACAGCCGGTTGCTGATAGCATGGAATGTTCGGCGCAGTTCACTCTTGTCTTGCTTTCAGGCACCAGTTTCACTTTGAGTTGCAGTTGCAGCGATAACCGGCCAAGAGCAGCGTTTCATTCCTCTGATTCTGATTTTTATTGTTCTTGTTTTTGCTATTGTGTATCCCATTCTGATTGTTCTCGATCGTCGATGCAATGCAGATCCCACCGTCGCAACGCTGCCCTCACAGCAGATATTCTCGGAAATGGACTGCGCCAAAGGTAACCATTTGAGGGGCGTGTTGCTTAGCGGCGCTGCATCAGTCGAGTGTCGCTCGGACCATCAAGAACAATGGAGTACACTCACAACACATCGTCATCCAACCAAGACTATACGTCGCTTGACCCCCTTTTGTTCTCTGACACACACACGCACACACGCACACACATACACATAAACCCCTGCCGCTCTGCCGCAGGACAGGATACAATCGACAGCATTGTCCGTGGGGACAGGCACGTCCTCCCACACAATCTGCATGATGGCGGACGGCGAGGGGCCGACGGCGGTCGAGTCCATCACACGTCGAGGTGATGCGACATGATCGGGTCAGAATGTCTGCCCGCACATACATCATCAGACCCCTGATATCTACTGACACAAACAATGGTCAAGTAGATGCTTCAACGTAGAGTACGGGTACTGAAGTACTATTGTTCTCGTATCCTCAAGTTGCCCTCAAACACATCCGTTTCACTACTTTAGGCACCTCGCACCTCGCTTCTCTTTCCTTCGCCATTCCTTCCTCTCTTCTCCAGCCCGTTCATCGTGACAGCATCCGAGCGGACAAGATATCAGAAACACCGTGTGTCCTCCTTCCTCTTACTCTCCTACCCCCTGGCTTCGTGCGCCACCACTGACACACATGACACAGATACAACGAGGACGTCCTTCGCTGACCCCTTGCTCGACTGTTTGTAGTAGTGACTTTCCCTCTTGCTACCCTGCTACCTTGCATCCGCCCCTCCTTCCTCAACCGCCTTTAAAGCAAACATCATGACACCCTCTCACCAGCGTTCAATCACCTCTTCACGCCTCCCAATCCTACCGTCATTCGCCTCATCGCCTTTAACTTATCCCACGCTCACCGCTGGCCCCCTTTCGCACAGCCATCCATCCTTCTCTCCTGTATCGCCTCCGACCTCTCAACCCCCTTTGACTTTGCACACGAACGGTTCAAATATCCCTACCTCATCTTGCTGTGGTCCCGCCTCGTTTGGGACGTTATCGCCACTCTTGACTGGATCACACGACACGCTGACGCTGTCGATCCCATTGCAATCACATCACCGATCATCCAATTCTACCTTGTGGTCCCGCGATCATCGGCGATCGAAGAGCTTTCCGTACACCAAGGCTTCGTGTCCCCATCGAGCGTCAAGCTTTGTTCTCGATTCTCATTGTGATTCTCGCTCAGAAACCACCTCATTGTGCAACGATATCCAGCACAGCGACTACGTGCTCAGGGCGCCTCTCACTCCGCTTGCCACCCAGTCACTATCAACTCGATTTCGTGCTCATATAGCTAAGCATTCCCGTAAGCTTTCACTTCAGCACCCAACACTTGATCTGTCGCCGCTCAGCATGGTGTTCCAAACACACTCCAACTATCTCGCTGCAAAGCTCGAGGTCAGATTTGGCAATGACGGTGTAGTGGACATGATTGGCGGTGCTCACACTGGGTGAGTCGATTTCTCGAGCTCATCCTGTGTAGCTTGCTGAAATTCCATCTTCCCTCGTACCACAGTACCGGCTATTCCCTTCCGGGCCATGTCATTCTGAGTCTCCCTGTGCTACCGTCGCACATGGAGGGCCGTCTACGCGAAGTCCGAGAGCTTTCCATCGTCATGGAGGGCAAGTCGGAATTCTGGGATGATCGTGGTGCGTACACCCCAATCATGGCATCGTTCAGGGTAGCAAGTGCTGAAAATCGTTCTAGGGCGTTACAATCCCATGCGCCTGCACACCAGCAAGCTCGAACTCGCCACTCCGGCCAGTCCACTTCTTCTCCCTTCTCACGACCCCTCCAGGCCTTATTCAAACCGCATAGAGCTTGCAATTGCCTTCGACATGCGTGTTCCAGGTTGGCTGCCTCCGTCTCACTACACGGAGATGACCATGACATCCTATGGTGTCCTTTGCCACGCCAATCTTGGCTGGACCGAAGTCGAGCTCAGAGATCATCTAACTGGTGATTCGGCATTTCGTTCCAGCTCGAGCTTCGACAGCGCTATGTCTGACGTGGCTGGCACTCCTCGCCATAATCCATCAAGGCCAAAAGCGAAAAGCAGTTTTGAGGCGTTTTTCACAAACCAATCTTTGCAGCCTTTGACCAGCGAGAGGTCGACGAGCAAGTGGACAGCGTTTGAAGTTCGCCGTCATCGCCTTCCCGCCGCTCTCGGTGACGGCAATCAGCGACAGTTCTATCTTCGACCAGAGCTTGACAGCGCGAGCCCAGTGGAATGTGAGGTAATCGTGCCCGAGTGGGTCGATGTGCATGGCGGAGAGAGAAGCCTGCGGGTCGGACTTAAGCTCCGAGCCAGACGGGAAGCGCTTCCTGCGCACAGAGAGACATCTGGATCAGCAACCCTGAACCCCGAAAGCGGATTCAGTGATACAGGCGTACCGCAGTTGCAAAACGGTGTCCAGGTCCCACAATCTGTTCCGATGCAGCGTGAGGGTGCCATTGCTTCTAGCAAAGTCACCGACGATGGAGCTTTAACGCAGATGTTGGAGCTTGGTATGGAGGTCCAAGAGATTGAGCGGTTTACGTGGGTCTCCTGCTCACCGATCATGGAGATCCGTGCTGATTGCAGTCACAGCTCGACAGCGGCAACCGCGTTCAACTCCTCGTTCCCCATTCCCGCCGAGCAGCCTTCACGCGAGTCATCTGCCCATCATCTAATCTCCCCTCGACCTCCGTATGCCGACAGCGGTCTTTTGGGGCACAACGACGGCCCTTACAAAGGGCAGCGGACTCGCTCTCGATTACTTTCCGAAGAAGGTACTCAGAGGAGTTTCTTCTTCCCCACTGGTGGTTTGGCCTTGAACGAGCGGTGGAGAAAGGTTAACATCGTTCTTCCCATGCCTGGAGACGGAAAGAAAGGGATTGACTCTCGCCCGCAATCCGAGCTTGATGCGCCCTTTTTGCGTATCAGACACCAACTCAAGATCAGAGTCGTGTGCCGCGGTCTCAGCCCAGATGCGCAGGATACAGTGAGTTATGTTATTCGTCAGGAGTGATGTAGGCGTCGCTGAGATGTGCCATGATCGCAGGTCGTCATTCTCACCACTCCGATACGATTCGGTACTTCCCTTACCTCGATGCCAACAACCGGTCCTCGGCCCGCAATATTGCCCACTTACGGTCAGATGTTTCTCGAGAATGGCGATTTGAAGGTCTGCGATCCTCTTCCTCTGTATTCGGGTCCACCGGCAAACAGCTCTCCGATTGTCACTTCGACCCACCCGGCTGTTCCCAATACCCCAACGCCGTCATACAAGTCATTGTTCGACGACGAGAACGATGCTCATTCGGATACCAACACGTCCCCTTTCTCTTCGCCGACTCCTGCACCGCGCGCAGACCACTCGGCCAGTATCGCAGACGACGCGCCTATGGATGTAGACACGTGCACCGACGAAAGGGCCCAGATCGGATCCAACTCGCCTTTGACGCCGCGCCGAGCGAGCCTCGGCACTCCCCTTGTGTGCAAAGCGACCAGACTGCCGAGGCGGGTGCGCGCAGCTGCATAGACTCATATCCGTCTGGTACCCCGCGCAAATACTCTTGTTGTGGCGCCTCTTGTGAGATATCTCAGATTCCCGTCCCTCCTTTCTACCTTATGACGACACGTTCACGAGATTTCATGACCCTTCAATCATGTTTATACAGTACCTCATTGCTTGCTCCGAATCACTAATTTTGCTTCTATAGTCACAGTCAGTACTTTGATCTGCTGGTCGGTACCACGTATGATACGAGGGGAGTTCCTCTTACGACGAAACATCTTGATCTCGTCGTCAATTACATTAATCGGCTGAACGCTGGTCCAGGTAAGCCGTAAGGACCGCTTACAGCGCTTGGGCAGGCAGAGATCACTTGGCGTTGTACCCGCCTTTACCTCGAATGGGCAATGGAACCTCGAGATCCAGGGCGGTGAAATACTTCGGATCAGCGCCCAGCCTCTATGCGTAGTCCATCGTCCAGGTCAGCTACTATACTAGATGTTGTGCAGCGAGATGTTCCAGAAGACAATGTAGAGGAAAGACAGGAGATGAGACGTACACTGTAGAACGTCTCGTTCCTCTCCTTTAGTAGACTACATTTGGACAGCGAGAGTATCAGCTACCATAGCTCAGCATGCCAGTTTTCACATGACAGAGAAGAGGTGGTATCGTATCGTATTGAGCGAGTGCTGTGAGCTGGGACGGGAAAGAAAGATGATACCGTACGTACAGTGGCTCCTGGTCGATACAGACGAACAAAGTCGATACGCCCGCTTCCTACTCGAGTACAGTATTTTTGTATCACAGTGCCACAGAGAGATCAAGGAGATCAGCACATCTTCTCAGACAATGTCCGACAGAGAAATGAGGGTGGATTTGGAAATCCCGGAGTCTCTTGCTTGACAACGACCGCTTGTAGGATGAACAGCTGAATGTACTCGCGAGGAAGAGATCAACTCACCAATGCGGAAGTGAGGACTAGGCCGATGCCTAGAGTGATCATGAAGGCGTAGACCATCACTAGCCTGAGGTAACTTTCAGCTCTGATCACTTGTCCACGCGCAGCACGCAGCTCGGGCTACTTAAGATTAAAAGAATTGAGTGGTGAACGCGTACCAATTCCACCCTTCGTCGACTTTCCACGTCCCGTCCACCACTGCGGGCGATACATCGAGCACCCATTCGTCAGCTCAGCCCGTGCCGTCGCCGGTTTCAACGATTCGTGGTTTTGTGGCGGGAAGAGAGTGAGTCAATCGCTCACAGGTAGATAGCAGGTAGGCGACGCCTGTGCAGATTGCCGCGTTGGCAAAACAGCAGAAATGTAAGGCTACAATGTGATTGTCAGCACAGCTTCAATACGACTGTGAACATTATAGTGAACAATGGGCTTTTGCACAGTTCGGAGCTTGTGGCAGTATCAGATAGATACACTTCGACTTACAAGCAGCTACGATGCTGTCGCCAATTAGGATATTAATCCCTACGTGGCATATAGGTCAGTGCTGTTGACCCACAATCACTGGTCGTAGTCTGGAAGAGTACGGTGACTCACCTTGTCGGTCGATCCCTCTGCCTTTCTTCACGAGCTTGACTACTTTCTTCGCGGCGTCTTTCTACAAGCACGCAATCAAGATGCGTCAGATTTCAAGGTAACGATCTCAGGACAATACGCAATTTCTGGCTCACATATCCGATTTCGAACTTGTCCACACCTATGCCGCGGAACCCGCATGGCGACGACATCGTCAGCTAGAAGCATCGCAGTCGTGATATGGACATACCGATCCGTATGCTTTGGTCGGAAATAGCTCGATAATCAGCTTCACACATCACTTCCGTCTCTCGCAGAGGATTATCGAGGAGACAGTCATCGAACACTCACTAGACATCTGCGCGGTCGTGGCGAGTTTGGATTAGCGATAGACACATAAGGCGTTGAGAGTGTGGGATTTTGGGATTTGGAGGATGTCGCGGACAGGCGGCCAAGAGTACTGAACTTACATCTGTTAAACATCTGGACGAGCGTTTCGAGGCAGCCACACTATTTGTACAGGAGTTACATAGGAATCAGCGCTTCTCGGCAGTATCCCAATGCTGACAGATACAATACGTACGCAACGCGTCAAACAGCCGCGGCCGTCTTGACCTATATCACCCGCACACGAGTCATGAGACCTGTCAGCTTGCGTTCTGTGTATGTCCAATGCAATATGACGGATTCCGGCTCACCGCTCACGAAACCGGCGAGGAACTTCAGCACTTCGATGATGGTCACGAGGAGACTGCCCAATGCGATGGACCCCAGAGAGGTGGTCATGCACTTCTTGAATGCCCAGAGCGATTCGCTGTGCTGGTCGCTGTCCTCACCAAAGTACCAGCCTGATCTCGGCTTTAGCATCAGCTTCATTCCTTGTCGCGGCGTCAGGCGGCTCTCGTTCTGGGCTTCTGCTTCTCGTACACGCGGTGTTCCATAGAGCAGGTAATCCTACTCACGGGCATATGGTCCGCCAGCCAGCAAGATCAGAGTGATGTTGGTGATCACTCCTGCGATCCACATGTGCGCCACGATGACAAAGGACAAACAGATCCATGTGACGGTGGAAGAGCAGAACTCTCCACTGTCACAACCTTTGTTGTATCACGTTAGCACAATGTCAAGATATGCAGCATGGTGCATCGCGCCACACGGTGAAGACTGGTGGAATCAATTCACTCACTCGAGTGCCATGGTTCAAAGCGGAGAAAGACAGCTACGACCGTCGCGATGTTCCAAACAGCGTTGACGCCCTGGACCAACAAACCTGCATCGCGAGGCATGAGCGGCCGACAAGTGGACACCTCGGCAGGTCCGTAGTGGACGAGCTCTCGCGGTGGACTCACCGGTGATCACAACCCAGAAGATGGAAGAGTGCGCCTTGGCGGCTTTGTTCGTCGTGTCCAGTAAGTCAGCTGCAAGCTGATATTTTCTCTTCAAGAGGAGTAAGCTCGCGAGCATGAGCAACGCGATCCCCGCGGCGCAGCCAGCGATGAGCCATACTGTGATCGCAATTCCGATCATCAGCAATAGCTTAGGTGAGCACCTCAAGACTTAGTATATGGGCTAGGAAGAGCGATCACGTACCTTTGAGGTAAGCACCCACTTAGCATTCACGCTCGAGGTCAGCTCGCATTTCAAATCGCAAAGTGCATCAAGCTGCAACTCACGCGCCGCCATGCCTAGCAGCCATATGAGGGAGAAAACCGGAGCTAGCATAACGGTCACTTTGGGAAAGTATCGAACGAACTGCGCCGTCAAGCACGTATGAGCTGAGCTGTTCGTCTGCTGCGGTTATCGTGCGCCCAGACGGCTACGACGATGCGCAATAGTGGTTGTCACTCACGAAGAGTAAGCCGAGACTGAGGGCGATGGCTACGACGGTCACTCCAGCGAAGACCTCGATGGTTGTCCTGTAGCACCATTGACCATGATAAGTAACAGAACCATAGCAGACAGACAGTATCCAGACCAAATAGAAAGACGACCCACTTATTCAGCCAGCTCGCAAAGTCGACCGTCGTGTCTCGCTTGATATAGCTAGCTCTGACAGACAACGAGTCCGGATCTTCAAAGTCCAGCTCATCATCCTCATCAATCACCATCATGATGATGCAATACGCGCTCAGACCGGCATAAGCCGCTAGAGTGATGAAGAAGGAGATGAGTGGGCCGCGGTTGTGATATCGATGATATCGCTGTCCCGCGCTTGAGCCCTGATTCTGCCCTTTGGCATTGGAGGTGACTGAGCAGGTCATCTGTAATTAGTCGTCCTCCAAATGAGGAACGAAGGAGATAGAGGACAGGCAGATGGATTGAGTGCTCACCTGATTTCTCATTCTGCTTGTCCATCGCGGAGCCTCTGCTGCTAGGCTTGCTCGGTCACCTTCAAGGTATCTGTGCCAGATGTGACGTGACAGTTTCAGCCAGTGACGACTACGCACCAGATAATGTCCAAAGAATCGATGAAATGAGGTCAGATGAGCGGGAGTACTGCGATGCGGCCTCTCGTCGCTTTTATCTGCCAGCCGACAGACGTGAATGACAAGGGATGTACCCATCCTTTCACCTTCTGTCACGATCGTGTGCACGCCCGCGCACTAGGAGACGTACTTGAAAAGACTCGACGTCCGATATCTGTTTTAGACTCCTCGTGTCAGCGATCATGCATATGTTAGATTGCTTCCGAGTCGGGGAGCGAGATGATATACGGAACATCAGGACAGTGTTCGATAGATAACAGTCAGTGAGGTCGTGGAGTGGTCAGCACAAGGCACAACGCACACAGGCTGTTCTCAGTACGATAAGTCTGTAGTGAGTGAGACTCTGATCTTGCGCTTCTGGGCCATTGTGCGATGCTAGGTGGAAGAAATGTCGCCACCGGTCATCCCTCGTGACTCACAAGGCGAAGTCCAGCGAGTTTACGACCACACAGTCATTGTCACTTGTGCCAGCTTCGTGTCATGCGCATGCAGAGGCGTGCTGAGAACATATCCAGCGCTCAATGAACGGAGCAAGATCGCTGAGCAAGTTGTACATGCATTGTAATGGCTCACCACCATATCAGCTTGAACTATTTTAGCCGACGCGTTTGACGCGCCAAGATACTCAAACGTCATTTCCATTTTCTTAACTGGTCGACTCTGTCAATCTTATCTTAGATCAAAATCCATTGTTGGCCTCCACGCTTCGACAGGCTGGTAACGCGGGGACAGCGGAGACAAGAGACTCGAACGACTGTGATGCAGTCTCACGTTCACGCGCATGGTCACGCACACGTGCATCAGTCACCGACTCCGACACCCCATCAGCGCACATCGCTCCCTGTACCTTCACCATTCCGGAAACTCGGTCCGACATCGACCCCGACCTCGACCTCAACCTCAGCGGCCAGCGCAAGTAGGAGCTCAAGACATAGTGCTAATTCCTTTCTACGCCTTTTCGTGGGCGCTCTGGCTGTAGCGGCGTGCAAAAGCTGGGTACTGGATGAGCGAGATCATGCGTTGTCTGGAGGAGCGGGGTGGTTGATCCTGGCGTTCTGGACTGGGAGGGGAGTGGATCAGCTGAGGGATCTCTTCTCAAATCGTCGGAAAAAGGAGAGGGACGCAAGTGCCAGCAGCTATAATGCTGTACAAGTAAGTTGCATCCCTGTACATCCTTGCCTAGACGAACACTGACCGCGTTCACTTCACTGTCAGATACCACTCAGTGCTATTCTCGCTGTGCAGTCAGTATCCTTCTTTCTCGCTCTTCAGGCAGTCGGGCCGCTTCGGTGAGTGGGAGTGGTGTCTTGAGCGACAAGCTACATAAGCTCATTGCCTCTTTGTAGAGTGACAGTGATCGCACTCGGCAGTGGATTGTTAAGCACCAGCTCATCGACGCAGTGGCAATCAGTGCGTGATCCTTCGCTAGATACAACAGGAAGCTGATCACCTCGCAACAGCTTGCGCCAGTGGCACCGATCGCTATCTCGTCTGCATACATTGTATTTCAAGTAGCGATGCAGCTCAACTGTAAGTGCTGCAAACTATTTGATGACTTTGACTGACCTCGTCGATCACAGCTATATCGGCGATCACCCTAGTTCTTTTCACTGCATCAACAATCCTAGCCGAGCGATACTTGGCGAGCAAGCCATCAAGTGCCCGGTCCCGGGCTGACGAGAAGAATAAGAATGGGGCCAACCAAGTAGTGTGGTCAATCGCGACGTCTGCTGCGCTGGCGGCTGCCGCTGTACTCTTCCTGCATGCCATAGTGAGTCATATGAAGATATATTTAGAGCGCTTTACTTATGTGATCTCTGGACTTCGCAGAATCTCATCCCTTTGCCTCTCCCTCTCTCACAGGCTCCCTCGCGCCGCTTTAGCGCATATATCGCTGCGATACTAGTCCGCTACGTTCCTCTGCCATTCACTCCCTCGGCGGCTCCTGCTTCCGTTCTGCGCTTGAGAACGGTGCGAGACAAGATCCTCTTCCTGCTGGCTATTCCAGTCTTGCAATTCTTCGCTTTGGATCCAGCACCTACTTATGTGGACATATTCGCGCTTCTTCCTCTCACCATCATCAGCATATTGGCGGCTGCGGCGCCGAAGTCGCAGCCCGATGCCGCGTCACTGGTAAGTTGTACCTCTATTGCAGCTTGCAGTCCGGCGCTGAAGATTTTGCATCAATAGTGGGCGTTCCCGAGTCAGAATATCACTACGGTCCGATCTCGGTACTCGTGGATGTCGATACTCCCGGCGAAATGGCGCCCGCATCTGCAGACAATCCTCAACACCCCTACATCATCCAGGATATTCTACTTCCTGCTACTCAACTTGGCATACATGTTCGTCCAAATGGTTTACGGTGTATTCACCAACTCTCTGGGCCTCATTTCTGACGGTGGGTACCGTGATTCAAGGCTAGCTTCAAACATACTGACCAATCTCTCTCAGCCATACATATGTTATTCGACTGTTTGGGTCTTGCTGTTGGTCTCTGGGCGTCCGTCGCGGCCACTTGGAAGCCAGACGGGCGATATACGTTTGGTTACTCTAGGGTCGAAACCTTGAGCGGATTCGCGAATGGTGAGTTCTCGATATCATATCCATCGTAGGAGACTGACTTGGACCTCAGGCTGCTTTCTGATCCTCATCTCGGTATTCATCATATTCGAGGCGATTCAAAGAGTGTGAGCCAGACAGTGCTGCTCATATGGTTGTCTGTACTGACTTGTACTTTGTAGCATTGACCCTCCAGAGATGGAAACACATCAACTCCTGCTTGTATCTGGTATCGGCCTAGCTATCAACCTATGGGGTATGTGGGCTACAGGTGGACATCACCACCACGGACATAGTCATGGACACGACCACGGACACGGTTCTGGCCATTCGCATGCGCACGTTCCCGTCAATGAAAAGAAGGTAAGGATTCATTCGCTATATTTATGATGGCGTCTTTGGTTAATCAAACCCTAAACACAGGTCGATCATCGTCATGACGAACACGATCATCACGGCGCAGCGAACTCGCACGGAGTATGTTTGCTGATTATTTCTCCCTTGCCTTAGACTGCACTGACATCATTTCAGGCATCGCAGGCGTACATGGCTCGTGGAGATCGACCACTAGCGAAACGACGCTCGACGGGCTTGCTCAAGGAGCAGTACAAGCTCACTCAAAGCGATTCCGATCAAAGCCGAACGACTTCGCCAGTGCCCCACAACCACACTCACAGTCATGGCAACGGTCATGAGCACGGACATACAAAAGCGAACGGGGACAACGGTATTCACGAGCACTCAGTAAGTCGTTGCGTAGCGATCGTTAGCCTAGATTGACCCTTTGTCAGCATAAAACGCATGAACACACGCAAGAATGCCCCCACGGCGCTGCACATGACCATTCCCATGGACATGCACATGAGCACGATCACGCGGACCACCATGAACATCATGACGATCATGGACACGGCCACGATCATGCGCATAGTCACAATATGCGCGGGGTTTTCTTGCATGTTTTGGCGGTAAGTAGATGTTCATCCTTGAAATGGACTGCACAAAATGACGATGACTGATATGACTTATCTGTTCTGCGCATATAGGACACACTTGGTCAGTGCTCTGCTTTCCATCGGGCCCTGCTACAAAGCGCTGACTCGATGTACGTTTGCAGGCAGCGTTGGTGTGATCATATCCACCATTCTGATCCATTACACAGGCTGGACGGGCTTCGATCCCATAGCAAGTCTGTTCATTGCCGTGCTGATCATGGCGAGCGTGATCCCACTTGTCATTGATTCCGGCAAAGTGCTTTGCTTGGACGTTGGACTAGGAAAAGAAGCCGAGATCCGAAATGCCTTGGCCGAGGTGCGCAGTATTCCTTCTTCTCACCAAGTTTCATATCATATAGAGCAGTCAGACGCTGATGATTGGTGGAACACCGCATTGCAGCTCTCGACGGTAGATGGAGTAGCAAATTATGCCTCGCCGCGATTCTGGCCACGATGCGAGGGCGAGCTCGTCGGTTCGATCCACATCCACCTCTCGCCCTCTGCCTCATCGTACGATCCGACGAAACCATCCCATCTGCAAACACCGTACGCCAAAACCCGCGGCGGCGGCGGCGGCGGCGCGGGAGCAGGTGACACGATATATGCGAATGCGGACAAAGTCGTCGGGCGCGTGGAGCGATTACTCAAGAAGCGGATTAGCGGATTATCGGAATTGATCGTCCAGATTGAGGGGTCGGAGGAAAGACGCTTTTGTTCGTGCATGACTGGAGGTTCGAGATAGCATTTTCGAATACTAAGTCTGTGCACGTATAGCGACCGATAGCACGAGCATATGTAGTAGCTTTCTTAGGACCATAGCATGGCAATGTATTGCATACGTATGATATCGTGTACTCGGGTGGTATAGAAGTGCAGGGTATGTATGGTATACTCATCCAACTGGGAACTGGCTGCAGGGTATGTATTATTGACTTCAAGCAAGAGACTAAGTGGTCGTCTCGACTTCATCAACCACGTTCCTTGGCAAGTCTCGCGCTAAAGGGGTCTTTGCAATGCAAATGAGTGACTTCGCCTCTGTTAGAAGAGCACGTCATCAGCTTCAAGTCTATCATACACGCGTGAGGAATCGCTGTGACTGACCGTGGCGCATGGACGGCGATAGCGCTTTGGCCCAGGCGCTTATGACATTGCGGACAGCTACGTTTCACATCAATGACAAGTCAGCTCTTCTGTTTCTTCCACAGCATAGTGACGATGGATGATGTTATTGATCAGGAAATAGAGAGGGGCACGTACATTCGCTGATCGGTGACACGGACGCGCTTGACCTCCAAGCCCAAAAGTATCCTCTCCACTTCCTCTTTCCGGCCCTTGACAAGACCCCTAATAACTCTCGACTCGATCCTTCTCGTCCGATTTTCTCGCAACGTACTCAAAAAGAAATCGTGGACCTCCTCCATAGTCACTAATGGAGGGAGAAGGTCGAGAACCGGTGAGGCGGGGAGGGAAGTGGAGTGTTTCGAGATTAATGATAGGGCTGGGGGCAGCATGGGCTGCTGCGACGGTGGAGGGCGGAGGTAGAGTTGGAGTAAGATGAGGAATATCTCTGGTTCTTCAGAGTATGTGCGGACGCAGTACCTATCGCAATCTCTCGTCAGCCGCCAGGCTCCAAAGCGAGGAAGTGCGAGCTCGACTTTGACTTACGCTTCTGCCGCAGGGTAATCCTCTAGACGATAGACGTATATCTTCAACGCCTCTTCGTGCTTGCCCATACGACCGAGCAGGATCGCTCGGGCTTCAGGCAGTTCTGCAAAGCATGACAATATCAGCTTCTTGTTATGCACTATCATGTACGGGAAGGCACAAAAAGCTGACCTTCGCCAGAAAGCTTGTTGATTAGACGATACGGTCGGTAATGCGTAGACTTGGTGAGGAAGTCGAGTAGCTTTTCATAATCTTCCGTGTTTTCGCCTAAATACGATGAAGTGGTCAGCCGATCAGGGTTTCCGTCGCAGAGTCAGTTTACGCACCTTTCCCGGAGCTCGCTTTGGCCTTGGCGAGGTACAGCTCGGCCAACTTGTCATGGAAATCCGACCCTTCTTCGGCCAGATTGTTGATAACATGCTCCAAATACCCTATACAAGCATCTTCGTTCGTCTTGTCTAAGAAAGTCATGATTTCCCGTCGAGGCAATGCTTCCACTTCCGCTTCGTCAGCCACGAAGATCTGCAATGTATACAAGTCAGCTACTGTTGTTAGAGGATAGCAACGTGTAGCTAACCTGAAGAGCCATCTTGGGGTCTTCTTCGAAAATCCACTTGGACGAGTCGAGGATCAACGGCAGTTCCGAGGGGCCAAGCTTCTGCAGATATCTGATGGTAGGAGGATATCGATCCAGTTTATCTTCTTCGTCTTTCGCGAGTCTGTCAAGGCATGTCAGCGGAGTCTTCTTCGGCATCATGGAATCAGAATCTCACTCATGCAGCATCTTCAGTGCTTTGGCATGCATCTTCTTGCCCTGATACAGATCGATCAAGTCGCCAAATTTCTGCAAGGAACATTGACGTGAGCTCATTCCAGCTTGAGTCGACCCTCGCTGACGTACCTTTTGCGCTTTCAGCAGCTCCTCAACCTCTTCAACATCACACCAGTTCTCGATCCTGCACAGACTACCGACCAGTACAGGTCTGGCAATTAGGTACACCTTGATCAAGCCTGTGTAGATGATTTGGGCCATACGTAGAAGTTGCTCTGCATCGAGTTCGGCGAATGGGATGGAGGGAAGGCTGTGGAGCTCTTCGGAGGACAACGATGAAAAAGGTGGTCGGGAGGATTCTGGTGGGAGAGGCATGTTGGCCATGGCGCCCGCGAGCTTTTGACGTCTGTCGGAGAGGAAACGAATGAGCTCTTCCAGCGCCGCTCGTGGTGGAACCGCTGCACCAGATAATAAGGTTAGCTCCAGAATTGATATCTGAAGCACAACTCACCTTCTTCGCCGTTCATAGCAGGAGCGGTCTTTTCGCCTTCACCACTTTGGACACTCCTGACAGAGGCTGTATCGTCCGCTTTTTGTGCCGCCGACCGCAAGGTTTCCATACTACCTCGCTTGGTCAGACCGCCACCCAGGCCAGGGATGTTCCTCAGCAGGCTTTTTGTCAGTCCGGCATGATGTTCCTCGTGATCATCGCTATCAGCAGCGATTTGCGCGCCCTCAACAGCGCCGAACAATTCCATCCATTGATCTTTCGGAACGTGCAGCTTGCCGGATATGATGTCGGCCGGGAATAGGGACAACACCAATGCTGGATTGACATTGAAAACCAGAAACGTGTCCATGGCCTTTTGATACTCTCCGCTAGCGATCTGAGTGACTGCTTGAAGTGTCTTCAAGTGAGGCAAGCGGCGGGACTGAGAGAGGTCAATTTACCACTCGATTTGTAAGGAATCGCACTCACAGGTGATAGTCCATTCTCGCCGACGGCTTCTACCAGGCCAATAGCATCGTTCACTCTCCCCTGACGTACGAGCTCATCTACTTCATCACCTACATCACCGGCAGTCAGAGCCCAGACCGAGCTACCCTCATTAGCCAGCGCGGTCTTGTCTGTAGGCGTTGACACGAAAAGCAGCTTAGTTGCGGCAGCCATGGCCGATGCTGGTGTATTCTGATTGCTTTGACTGGACGAAGCAACGAGGCTGGAGACGAACAAACCGCCTGTGCTGGGCATGGGAAGTGTCAACGTTTCGCGGAGAGTCAAAGTTGGAGCGAGATGTATTTGAACTGCCGGTACGGCTGCCGTCGAAGTGTTTGCAGAGTTCGAGGTGGATACAACCGGGACGACAGAGTAGATGTATGGGTTGGAGAAGGCTTCGCGGACAAGCTTGATGAGCTCAGACACCTTGTCAGACGGAGTGAAATGCAGCTTACCCAATTCATCAGGCGGGCCGGGCCATTGCAGCGATTCGGGTCTGGTGTGATTACCCTCTGACGAGTAGAAAACTCCGAGATCTGGTATTTGTTAGCACAGCGCATTCGGAACCATGCCAGAAGCAGCTCACCGTCTCTCGCGAGCAACACCTCCCCTCCGACCGTTCTTGTTCCTACGGGTACCGCAGCTTTGGTGCCCAATCCCACATACCCTCCTAACCCACTCAGCGCGCCAACACCGACAGACAGGGATCCGGTCGCCGTGTCGCCGGCAGATACTTTGGGGACGCGGGCAACTGGGGGAGGATCAATGGTCAGGTCCGAAATTGATAACCGATTTGCGGCTGATCCGGGATTGATATGCAGTATGACAGAGGTTTGGGTCGTGAATAGTAGATGGACTGTTTCTGGTAATGGAGCTATTGAGGTAGAGGTAGACGCTGATGGCGAAGCTGGGAAGATGATGTGCCGCGGCGAGTGCGGCAGTGCGAGTTCCTGATAGGTCAAGAAGGGTACAGCAAGTCAATTAAGCCGCGTTAACAGCGCTGGAGGAAGAATCGGTACTTACCCAGCCCTCCTTGATACCTCCCTTGCCAGCACCATAGACTACCACCTTCTTCCTACATCCAACAACCAGCAGGTCGCGCACAGTAGTCTTACTCGGCTCGTCGCCAGTGTCTGCCTTCTTCTCTTTGGCCGAGTACGAGGTCACAGCAAACGCGTGCGCTGATCTCGCTTGCGTGAGGGGCTTAGCGCTGCTCTTGGCGAGGTCAGGTAAAGTATACAGTGTCACGACGGCATCTGCGGATAGCGTGGAAGGTGAGCATAGCGATCAGGGGGAGAGGCGTAGACGTACCGGACAGAACGAGCAGCTGGGACGTTTGTCGAAGTAATCCAATTTGGTCAATTGCCCTCTTGCCCAGAACGTGGGTCTTGAGCAGCTTGAGACTTGGTACAGGCTCGGTATTCGGCTCAGTGGTCGAAGAGACGTCGTACGAGTACACTTGAAACGAACCACTCGCCAGTCCAACGTATAGTCGATCATCTACAGCGGGGTCCCTATATGAGCATAGCGGAACGGTGTTTCACTGTGGACGCTTAATGACGACGGGCGAGAGGTGAAGGGCGAAAGCGGGGTAAGGAGAGTGGAGACCAACGTACCTTGCTGATGGATCGCGGTCACCCGCACTTTCAAGTTCTGCAATAGCGGATGGACAGAGAAGCCTGCCATGTCGAGCACTGGCAGAGCGGAGTCGCAGTGGTTGGAGAAATGTGGGATGAGTGAGGTAAACACGTTCAAGTAGTGGAGAAGAGATGACGTTTGGTTTTGGTTTGGTTTGGCTTGATGGTGATTGTGATTACCGGTTTCGCAGTTGACCGCATTAACGCTTGTTACACGCGCAACAAGTCACTCTCTGCTCTATGTTGATTGACTTTGTCTCTGTCGTTGCATCCTTACCTTACCTAACATCACACCGTCTTTCATACCAATAAAGCTAGATACTGGCAAGAGCAGAGTACGAGACACGCAGGTGGATCAAGTTGACAGCATAACACATCGTGAGTGCGACCATTGACGAGTGATCAAGCGATCAAACGATTAAGAGTAGAGCAAAGAGCTCATATCCTTTATCCGCCTTCGCAGACTCCCACACCAACACTAGCACCAGTACCTGAACTCAATCACCACCGAAACACCGCTATAGTCAAGATGATCTCCGACGGGACCCTCACGGATATCTCGAACGGCCTCGGTATCGCCGCCATGGCTTGCATCGTGCTGTACCATTTCGTCGCAGTCAATGGGAAACGCATGGAGCAATGAGACGTGTAACGAAGCGTTGAAAATTCTTGAGGGAGCGAGCGAAGATGGGAGTGAGGATTGCGTGGTGTGCAGGGGATGAAATCAGCTGGACGCTAAGCAACCTGAGCAACAATCTCCATGGAGAAGAATGAGGTGGAATTCGCTGCTGAATGAAATATGGCAAGGGGGCAGCCGATGTTGTATCATATGCATAGAAGTTTCAGCTCAGACGATATCGGTCATCTACATTCTAGCGCCCCATCTATCCGGACGAAGACTATCGCTTCTCGCTGATCATCGATGCTGGAGGAGGATGGACCACTGCGCAGTTGCCGTTCCACGTCGCGGCAGTAAGTTGAAATCACGCCAGATTCACTCCACTTTCAACGTCCACCAATCCATTATGTATCACGATTTCCCTCCAAACTTCAACTTCCCATCAGTCTCTTGTCTTTGCACACCATCGACGAGATCTATGACAGCACGCACCGCACGACGTATACCGCACGTAGCATCCAACTACCCACGTCAAACCAACTCCCCTGTTATTCCCTGCTACGCCGCTCGAGCAGTTCGTCAGAGGACCATGTCCACTTCATCCTCTGCAGTCCAAGTCGACGACATACCGACGTTATCGGCCTTGTATTCTTCGAGCGATATACCTAGTTCTGTGGATCCGCCCAAGTTTGGGCACGATAGCAAGCTCAATGACCGCGTGAGCATCTGGCGAGGTGAGTCATGAGTCATGAGTCCTACAGCTGTCCGCGACCATGAGCGTCATATGGATGGGAGAGTTGTGCGAATGTCTTTCTCTTTCCTTGTCCCTGGCACTGATTCCGACCACGCTGACAGGTACTGTCGCCGCGGGTCGCTTGTAGGAGATATAACGAAGCTCAAGGCAAGTCCTTCCCCCACTTCCACTACCGGTCGACCCGGTCCTGCTTTCATCTCTGCCGCCGAACCGCTTCACCTCGTTCTGACGCACGCACACACAGGCCGACATGATAGTCAACGCCGCGAACAGATCTCTGCTGGGTGGCGGGGGAGTGGACGGTGCGATCCACCGCGCGGCGGGCCGAGATTTGTTGCGGGAGTGCGAAACGCTCGGTGGGGCTGAGACGGGGGAAACGAAGGTGACCAAGGGGTACAAGGTGAGTCGCTTTGCCTTGCCATGTATAGTGTATAAGTATAGCAGAGGTTCATGCGTTCAGTGCTGAAATATACTTGATACTAGCTACCTGCCAAATACGTCGCGCATACCGTCGGACCCGTCTACTCGAAATCGAAAGCGGAACAATCAGCCCGCTTGCTCGAGTCATGCTATTCTTCATCTCTTCGACTGGCCGCCGAGCACGGCGCCGAGAGTATAGGCTTCTCATCCATCTCCACTGGTATCTGTGCGTATCTGTCTATTCTACAACACCTCTATCAAGCTTGCGACATCTATAATTCCACCTCCCCGCCATCTCGCCGCCGTCTCAAGTCTGGGTGAATGACGCTTTGGAATATATGCTAACTATCCATGTGTGCAGATGGATACCCCATTGTCGACGCCACCCATATCGTCCTCAATACGACTCGTCGCTTCCTCAAAAATGATAACACGGTCAAGCGCGTGATTTACGTCGTCTTCTCCAAAAAGGATGAAGATGTCTACAAGAATTTGGTCGGACAGTATTTCCCTGGTCCTGAGTCTGGGACGGAGGCGTGAGAGCGGGGTCGCCTGGAAAAACCCCGAGGGTCAAGGAAACTGATCAACGTACGATGGACACGTAGAGGATCATTACCGGAGACTTAGGCATGCCGCTGAAGGTTGCGCGGTATTGCTGCATAAAGTCAAACCTGTTGGTGTCCCCGTAGTGGCAAACTAGTGTAGCTATAGTATGTGTCATTTCACAATACGAAGAACTCTACAATACGATACGATACGAGGTACTCCGTAGCACTTAAACCACGAACAGCTCATCAAGCCTCTGGTTTGTGTCCGTGGCTGTGATAATATTCATATGCTTGAGATTTGACCTCGAACACCCTGCCATTCGACCAGTCAGCAGCTCAACAGGGCTTATGCGGGGTCCCCCATCCCATTTTCCCACGGTCGCCCTACTACACCCTACGACTCGATCGCACCTGCTCGCCCACGCAAAAAGTCGGGCTGATCTTCCTCAAAATACGTACATTTGCTATACTATCCATACTATCCAGCTCGTTACTCTTACATCGAAGCAACACGATGCCGTCCCGATCAGAAGTGCACAACTTCGCGGCTGGCCCCTCGCCTTTGCCCACGACGGTGCTAGAAGAGGCGGCGCAGGGTCTGCTGAACTACGAGAACACCGGTATGGGAATTTGCGAGCTGTCCCATCGTGGAAAGGAGTTCAAGGCTGTGATTGAGGGTGCTGAGGGTATGTCCAATCACTCAATATTCAATACGAGAGCTACCAGTCTCGCGTTGATGTTCCATGGCTGGACCAATGATTCAGATGTAGCTCTTGCTGACGGAGCGTCGTCGTAGCCAACCTGCGCAAACTGCTCTCGATCCCGGACAACTACTCGGTCCTCTTCTCGCAAGGCGGCGGCACGGGCCAATTTTCCGCTGTCGTCCTCAACCTCTTATCCGCACATCGCTTAGCGCACCCTGTGCCTATAGAGCAATTCAGTCCACCGAAGATAGATTACGTGGTCACTGGCTCTTGGTCCAGCAAGGCGTATACCGAAGCTCAGCGATTGAGTACACCGCCCTTCCCCTCTTGTCCAGCATTCGCCGAGCCCCGGATCGCGGCGTCGACCAAGTCCACCGGCTTCACCAGACTCCCGAAGAAGGAGGAGTACGACTTCTCGGACGACGCGGCATTCGTGTATTACTGCGAGAACGAGACTATAAACGGGATAGAGTTCCCTCCTGCCCCCTCGACCTCCACGTCCGCGTCGCCTTCAGCCTTCCCGTTCGAGCTGGTGCCCGAGCACATTCCTATTGTGGCCGACTACTCGTCGTCCTTCATCTCGCGCCCTATACCGAACTTTGCCCGACACGCAATCATTTACGCTGGCGCGCAGAAGAACCTCGGCCCGTCGGGCGTCACGGTCCTCATCGTCCGTAATGACTTGCTGGTCGATACGACCGCCGCGGCAAAACTGGGCGGCGTGCCCCATACTCCCATCACGTACGAGTACAAGATCCTGGCGGATAACGCCTCTTTGTACAACACCCCGCCAACATTCCCGATCTACGTTTCGGCATTGGTACTGCAACACCTCATCAGCGAGAAGGGCGGACTGGAAGGTCTGGAAAAGACAAACAGGGCGAAGGCTGAGCTGTTATACGATACTCTCGACCAAGCTGAGAAGCAAGGCGCCGTCAAAACTGTGGTCAGAGAGAAGGAAGCCCGGAGCTGGATGAACGTCACGTTTGAGATTGTTGGCGAAGGTAGAGAGAAGACTTTCATGGAGGGCGCAGCAAAGAGAGGGTTCCAGCAACTCAAGGGCCATAGATCCGTAGGCGGTGAGTCGGATCGGTGTCCATACAATCTCCGTCCTGTCACAACCTGAGCTAATACATAATTCTCCTCCTAATAGGTGTTCGTGCATCTCTGTACAACGCAGTGACACTCGAATCCGTCCAAGCCCTATCAGACTATATCAAGGAGTTTGTCGCCCAAGGCAAGCAATAGTCTTCGATCATGCACAGATTGCCCATATCGTCTTCATGCATCTGTTGGTGAACTATGGAGAACAGATGCACACCGTCAGACGTTGCATTCCTAATACCAAATGTGGACTAACGGAAGACAAGAGCGATCGTGTATGACCAAGATTAGTGGGAGAAATAACGCGTAGAACAACGGCCTCATGACCCTCTCCAGCTGCCTCTTCTCGCCCCTATCATCTACCATACGCGCTATACGCCGCACCTCGTTCAGTAGGTACCTCTATAAGCCTGGTCGCGCTGCCAGCTACGCAAACATCTGAGATCAGCTTATGCTCTTCCCGTCGCCGGCAGTTGCCAAAGCTGATGAAGAGACACGCTCCACTCACAAAAACCGTTTACGCCTAAAACCCTTCTCCTGGGTGACTGGCATCGTGGTCGATGCGGCAGCTGGAGCTGAAGCGGGGTCTCGTGTTGTGTACGTAGATCGATAACGGCCGAACATGCCACATCCCGCAAGACATATAGCGAACGAGAGGCAGAACTGGTACACAGTCAGTACGTGCTGTGTGGACGAGTGGACAAGAGTGAGAGAGGGTCACTCACTGCTCCTGCGAGAGCCAACCATAGGGCATTGCCGATATGTCCTGTGGCGTCACCGTCGGTGTACTTGTTGATTCTGTGTCTCGCTTCGAGGACTAGTGCGAGGTCGAGCCAGAATGCGATCCAGGCCACAAGCGAGGACAGCAGGAGTGTGAGAAATGTGAGCTGAATACAAATGTTAGCTGGGATACAGAGCAGAGACATGCTGGCTTCAATGTCGCTTGGTTCAAAGCAGTTTCTGATACACTCACGATCTCCAGGATGCGACTTGCGCAAAACCAAGCAAGGAACGCAGTGATAAGGCTGATACCCGCCAGACCTGCCGCTATGGGATTCAGGACCAACGCTCCTGCTAATCCTTCGATGATTGTACTTCCGAGTCCGGTGTATGTACCAAAATAGGACGAGTCGAGGGTGTAGCCCACTTTGGCGGAAGTACAAGCCGCGTTGCTCGAATAGGATATGCCTAGAATACTACGGACCAAATAAATGAGCGATGTATATCATCCGAGTACCTTGGAGATTGAGATGGTAGGTGTGCATAGTACAAGACGTACCTCGCGGAACTGCCTTTGTAGCACATGCCAAAAACGCCTGCGTTCGCCGCCAGAGTGCTGGAACTACCCGTGGTGATGTGCAGGAGATAGATGGTCTTGATGATTGGCACTGAGAGCGTGACGAGCAGAAGCAGCACGAAGCCCGCCACTGCATTGATGTCAGACTTCATAACAACTACACAGAGAAATCAAGATTTCCGCACTCACGAGTGAAGAAGAACGAGGGGAAAGCAGCGCGTGCGAGCATCGTTGATCAGTGCTCGTGTATTCATGAGGGTGTCAGATAGGAATATAGGCAAGAGTTCTCCCGTGAAGCTCTGGTGAAAAAGTGAGCTATATTCTCTCTTGTAGTCGTGTGATCAACCCCAGCAAGCAGAGTGACAAACGGGGAAACGAGCTGGGTATGAATATGTAAAGTTGGATGAAAGGAGCGTATTTATCATTGTTTGTCCCCATCAATCAGCGTCACAGCGTCATAACGTATAGCGCACGGATCATATTCCCACCTCGTCCCTCTTGGTCCTTCACCACACACACACATACAAGCACAGACCGCCTGTTTCAAGGAGAAAGACAGAGGAAGGGGTTGGTGATGCCACTTTCGGAACCAATTCACACTATGACTTGATACAAAGAGACTGGTCGGCTTCTCACTCAACCGGATACTACAGATATTGACGAGTCGCTGTCAATTCCGTTCTTTCCCTCAGTCTTTGACAGCATAGAGCATACACTCAAGTTGCTCGCACTAATCCAGAGCGACCAGCAACCAAGGGCTATCATGCCGTCTCCCACATCATTTGCAAGTTGTATCCCCTCCGATCCCCTGCTCGCTCTAGGTCCTTCGCTATTTCTCCAGATCCTCTCGCACCTTCCGCTAGAATCACTTCTGGCCGTGACCCAACTCTCACGTACATATCACGAGGTGGTTGAAACACATGTCATATCACTCTATCGGCGTCAAGCTCGAGAGCTGGGTGTGGAGGCACCGAGGTATCGCAAGCTGGTCCAAAAGGAGAAAGACAATGCTTCCAGCTCAACATGGTCCGCAGAGCGAGCAGACACCGAACCTGGGCACACCAGTGGGGCAGACTCGGTGGACTGGCGAGCGGTCTGTAAAGCGCATTTGGAGTTGAGAGGGAATTGGAGGTGGGGTAGAGCGAAGGAAAGCTGGATTACGCCTGGAAGAAATACTGTTTGGAGATTCAAGGTCGATAAAGAGGAAAACACCATTATCACCACCAGCAGATTGGGTGAGTTTCTCCCTTCGTCACCTGGTGTAGACCGTAGGGGAAGACCTGTAGCTTAGGCAACGATACTGACGTGTGCATGCACGTTGCAGACGGCATTCTCGTGTCGGATCTCGATACCAGCGATCCCATATTCGAATACGAGGATGTACATCAATACGCCCATCTCGAATTCGCCAAGGGTTTTGTGATCTTCAACGTTGGGCAGAGCGCAAACGGTAAGTGATCATTATGGTCAAAACTGGATACTGCTCAGCCTTTCATCTGCGCAGACCACGGCGTGGAAGTGCACCTGACTCCCTCGGCTTTGGCTCGTCTCCCGGCGAACTTACGCTCAAATCTACCCGACCCGCGCAGATCGCAGACTTACGATACAGCCTACTCGTGGCCATTGTCCGATCACTATAATCCTACGGCACAAAGTCTCGCCACGGATACCCCGCCAAGAGGACACCTGTCTTACTACAGGACCATAAATCCACCTACGCCCTGTTTCGCCTATAGGGCGAGAATCGATAAGGATCATGAACCGGGGGCGAGAGCCGTGTTGGGAATGGCTGGAGAGGAAAGGATATACATTTATGATTTGGAGGAATCGGGTAAGGTGGAGACTTACAAAGTTCCAGAGGGCGAGAGGAGTCTGCCAAATGTGCGTTCGCCTCGGCAGATTGGTTTTGCACTGCAGCACGGGTCACTAATCGCATTTCCACTTTGTATCGCAGTACGTCGAGTTCGACGACGACTACGTTTACATCTGTTCAAGCACTCGCGTCCATGTCTACTCACGCAGCACGCGGCAAAAACTCCTGTCTTTCCCAGAGACGGTGGATAGCGCCGACGCCGGTGCCATTTACATACGTCCAGTATCTTACAGCTTCAAGAGAATCACGAGCATACCGCCACACATCAGAGATCAGCGGCTCGAGACCAACGGAGCCCACGCAGAAGACTCTTGGATAACAAGGGCAGAGATGGGAGGATTGCTGCTCTCTGCTGTGTCAAATAGTCTACCGGATAAGAAAGGCTTATTTGCAGCTTCTCCCACGCAGTATAACTTTGCCGCGTAAGTGTGGTGATTATCAGACGGTCTGAAATGCTGAACGTTGTCGCCTGGATTTCGCTACTGCTCCTGTCCACAAATAGGTGCCACTTCACAAGCCTTGACCTCTTCGCGATCACTCATACAGGCTTGCTGTTTATACTGAGAGACTACAAGGCAGTCCTAGGGATCTCCGACCCAGGGACTCGGCGGAAGAACATCAGGGACAATACGTTGAAAATAGACTTCGTCGAACCGTTGCGGCACCTAACAACGCACGGCGAGCATGTGATATTTACAACTGTGAGTGAGCTTGTGCGGGCTGAACGGGGCGATAGGTATGGCTCAAAAGACAACGTGGCCCAACTCGCTGTCTTGGCGCTTTCGTTCCTAACAGTGACCTGTCTGTTACGTTTTGCCGTCTGACTCAGAACGGTCTGAACTGTTATCGCTGATTGTTGTTCGCTGCCACTAGTCTAAAAACGTCTATATGCTTGACGCAGCGACCCTCCCTAAAGTTCCCTTCGAAGCGTACACGGCCGGGAGCGAACCGCGTATTGAGGCAGATGACACGGCAAACTCAATCCAGCACAGCGAGCATTCCACTCAATACATCCCTGTACTGGACATCAGATCCATCCTCGTCGAGGGTCTAGCGCAGACCTCATGTCTTCAGGCGGACCAAGATCACATCTACATGGTCTACTGGGCTTTGGGCGAGGTGGACGCTGGAGGCATTGTAGATCCCACTCATCCTCATTTTAATCCGAATCTGCGTCTTGCTGGGCCCGCAACTGCCGATCAAGGCCAGTGGAGGAGAGTGCCCCCCGAAGAAGCCACACGAGATTTCGGTATTTGTGTCAAGAAGTGGTCCTTCGATGGGAAATAGATGGCGAAGCGGTGGTGATTGGGCCGATGGGGGCTATGGCGAGCTTGTTTGACTTAGCGAATTCTACCATTAGGGTCTTCCAAACAAAGCTGTGGTCCACATCATCGGGCGGACTTCATGGCGGACTTGGATGGACTGTCATGTATCCATGTCGTCAGAGACAGATATGACTACATCTTGTGCCTACGATCTAGAAATAGTCTCTCAAACGCGATGTGCTTGACAGCGGCTGTATGCATGCTAGATGATAGTGCTCATCGCGCTTTGGCTTTCTTCTTTCTGAACAAGATACTGCTCAATCTGGCATTATCCGCCGATGAAAGCGTACCGTTCGAAGGCTTTGGCGCTGGGGATAGACCTCCGGCTCCAGCTTGAATCCGGTTTGGCAAAGCTGGCGGATTGGAAGCCGATGGCGAGTGGGCGACGGTGATTGAATCAAATGGATATGTGGTGGCTACAGCTGGTCGTTCTCGTGGTTTCACATCTTCGATAGTGTCACGCGAGATATCGATGATATCCTCTTCATGAGCTTTTCGCTTCCTGACCAGGCTATCCGCCGATTGTGCATAATTGACATTCGCCATATGCCTGCTCTGGCTCGGATCCGCCTGTGCGTTCTTTGCGGTACTGGTGAAAGCTGTCACTGGCGATTTCTGGGGATTCGTTGTCGTTGTCGGGATCGTCCTTGTTGGAGTGTTATGACTAGGCGTCGGGGCCGAAGGAGAGGCGAAATAATCGTATACTTCTTTCCGTCTCGGCTCGGCAGATTTGGGGATGGATGGAATCTCGAACTTGGGCACATCGGCCTTCTTCAAGACCTTGAACTGCTTTTTGGCCTTGGTCTGCTCATCGATCCTAAACCTTTCTGATCCCTGCTGCGGTGAAGTGGACGCGGAGGGTGACGAAGGCGAGGCTCGATTGGCCAGATGTTGCGGGAGTGCTGCTCTCACTGATCTCGCTTGCGAGGTGTGGTATGCGCCTGGTATGATGTCCGATGAAGGCGGTGTAGAGGGCGATGATCTCCTATTCTGTCCTTCTCCTTGTCTTTGCCTTGTCGAAGTCATAGGCGAGGGCCCGGAAGACAGGATTGCTCGAGCAAGTGCTGTTCGGGGAGGAGGCAACCTGCTGATCCCACCTCCATTTCCGTATCCTGCTCCATATACAGAACCGGATGCGGTTCTTTGTGTGGCTGCCGGAAGATATGGGTTCTTGAATAGTTCCGTCTGGATATCACCCCTGGGACGAGTCGGCGCTGGCGGAATGTATCGCCCTGACGCGTGAGTGAGCGCTACTCGCGCTCGCTGGGCGTCGGCGCGGGCTTTGGCTATTGCCCCAATGGGTTTGGGTGCTGCTGCGATATCAGATATCAGCTCGGCCCCAGACCAACATGAGCCGCGGCAGCGTGACACCATTCCGATCCCAGGCCTGTTTAGGAGAGAAATGGGCGGCGCCATGAGGTGTACGAGAAACGATAGGTCACTCACACGAAGACGAGGATCCAGCGCTCTTGGCTCGTCCCCAACCACTCTTCTTCTTCTCAGGCATCGCCTTGTCAATGATGACTATCCTCTTGGAAGCCTTTTCGTCTTCTAGCTGCTTATATCGCGCGGCCACGCGATCCGCCGCTTGGGCCTGTCTTTCCGCCGCGTCTTCCACCGCTTTCTGCGGTGAAGAGTAGAGTGATCATCGACAGCGAGTTCACGAAGGGACCGAGTCGAGAGGACAGGCGATATTGATGATATTGAGGTATTGGGCAAAGGGTCGAGAACGAGCGTGAAATCATAAGCAGGCAGATGTGGGTATCAGCGCAAGTACTCTGACGAAAGAAAGCAGCAATCTCTTGCGCGTGCACTTAATAGAGGACGTGATAGGAGTTGGAAACCTTACACACTCACGCGATACATTCGTCTCCAGCCCGTCGTCCTCGGCTCTCCTCTTCGATCTCTACATCGCTCATGAAAAAGAGGGTAGTCCTCGAGCATGTACATCTCCCACAACCAGTCCGTATCTCTCTTGATATGCTGAATGATTCAGATAGGTTGTCAGCTACTCCAGCCCATCTTCACAGCGGTAGCCTCGATTGTCGAGCTGGAGAGCGTAACTTACAGGAGAGTTCTCCTCGATCTCCGCTAGCTGGTCTTTCCCTATATCATCTATGAACGGCTTGATCAAGGCGTATTCGAGATCGCCCACATCCCATATCCGCGCGCCGTTCGTCTTGATCACTGTCACACCATACTCCATTAGTGCCATCTCGACAATCAAGAAAGCCGGCTATGATGTGTACGAGCAAGCGCAGACGTGGAGAGGAGGAGCGAAGCGCTTACCGGTCATACAGCTTTCCCTCAAGCTTCTCACTCCTTGTCTTCCAACCGATTCTGTCTGTGATAACGCCACACGACGAAGTTGGCGCAGCTGCATCAACCTCTCATCGGAAGTACCGTACCTCTGCGGCCCCGCCGCGTGCTTGAGAGTCGACGGCCCCGGTCCAGCAACTGCATTAAGACGATGTATCGGAGCTCCCCGTACGTCCGTAGCGGCGCGAGAGGGAGAAGGGATCGGGGCGGGCCGTGGCTCTGCTAGGACATTGGAGTGATGGGCGGCGGAAGATCCAGAAGCGATAGGGATGGAAGTATTCACGTTGACCAATCCGCCAATATTGACATCTTCGCCATCTGAACCGAACAAGTCCTCTTCCGCGTACTCGAGATGCGACGAGTCCATGGGCATCTTGCCTTTGTGGCCGCTTCCCAGCCAAGGAGGGCAGAAAGGGGCGATTGCTATCAGGTGGAATACCGAGCTGATCAGATAATGGGAATGAACTGCACCATGGTTCCGCTAAAAATGTTCGAAATTGGCTTTGACGACAGAGATGCCAGAGATTGGTATCGTCGGTTATGGTTACAATCACTGTCGGCTAACCGCGTCATTCTGTCACCATGTACGAGAAGGTGGTTTCTTGTCTCTTGCATTCATTGACTACGTGTATCTGGACATTGACCTCGGTGCATACAACTGTATCTAACACAAGTGGATCGCATAGAACCTATCACAGCAGGAAAGGCAGAGCAACGCAAGCTAACACGGATACAGAGCGCTTCATCAAGAAGTGTCCCTACATGACTGATAGCGCAACCCGACTCATCAGCGCGATCACTTACTGGACTAGGCAGTACTCACGCGAACAGCAACCCGCTTGCTCAACGGGTGCGTAGGGATCCTCGCCTTTTGGCGGCGCGCCCCAGACCGAGGGGATCTTTCAGTACAAGAGAGACGGGGTGGGCTCATCAGTCATGACTGTCAAAGAATAGGAGAGGTTCGCTTACAAGGGGATCCTTGGTAGATCGGCAGTAATTGATTAGACTACTCGTACGCGATACATCCAATCAGCAAATGCAGACGCTGTGATATGACAGGTGTCGGAGAGACTCAAGAGGATGAGATAGACTCACTTCATACTGGCGATACTGACCATGACTCTAGGACGAGCCAGTTCCTCCCTCAGGCGATGGTTGTGTTCTTGCAATCGACGCAGTTTAAGCTCGTGCATCATCACTTTGTTCGTGCGGGCCGACATGGCGATGGTGTACGGTCGATATAACGAGACTGAGTAGGTGAGTGTGTCAAATTGCTAAGGTGGAGAATGACATTGAACAACAGCGAGGAGAAGTCAGGAAGGAATTGATTGTTGATACCAACAAGCATCAACGAGCATCACTCATCAACTCATCAGCCCATCAAAGCGCACGGGCCATCAATCCTTCCCTGCGACCCTTCATCCACACTGATGTGCCTTTGATGCATCAACGACGCTCGGACCACCCTGGTCTTGGTTATGATTGGGTGGCGAGTGGCGCGTCATTAGCATTGCATCCACGTCAACTGATGTTACACGCACGGACCCATACGTTTGATCTTGCACCATGTCGAGGAAGATTGAATGCGATGCTTTCGTCACCTCCATCCTTGTTCGTTTTCGCTCATACTCAGGTACTGAATCCTCTTCTACCTCAATACTCACATCTCAGATCATCATGGCACGCACAACGACGAGCTACTCCAAACGCCATCGAGAGCGATTCCGACCCCTTCCCGCCCCTTCCTCTTCTTCGTCATCCACATCCTCAACTCCGTCGTCCAAGCTTCCGTCGCCTATATCAAGGAGGAAACGAGCCCAGCTCATTGATATGAGAGGGTGGAAAGACCCATTTGCGTCGGTGCCTGCTCCGGGTAGTAGGAACGCACGCTCTGCTCGAGAGACGAAGTTGAAGAAGAGCAAGGACGAGGATAGTACCGACCGAGTCGCGGCGGCGAGACCGAAGAAGTCTCGATCTATGCCATGCAAACGATCAAGACAAGCTTCCACGTCGTCTTCCGAAGAGCAAGCTAGCGATGATCCTGACCAATCCTCTAACGAGGAAGATAGACATCTGACGCTTTACCAGCCCACCCGATCGCGCTCCTCGCGTTCTCAGCACCACACCGATGACGCCTCAGCGAGTCTGCTCAATTCACTGACCTGCATCAAGAGCAACAAGGACAAGGCGAAGCTATTAATGGTTCTCCAATCGGCCCTGGGAACCCCTCACACCGAGAAGAAGCGCAGGTCCAGAAGCCGCAGAATTGAGACCGAGCCCAAAGACGATTCGGAGGATGACCATGATGAACACAGGCAAGAGGAGGAAGGGGAAGAAATGTGGCTTGACCTGGAGCTTGATGCCGAGGGGGATGCTCAATTGATTAGGGTGGAAGAGCTGGAAGCTCAAGCGTGAGTCCTTCACACAATACCTCTCATGATCGGAGCTGATCAGGCGGTTTTTTTATTCTTGCTGACAGTGCTGATATCGCGAACGAGTTTGGAGGCGAGAGACGGTTTTCTGTATCGCAGAATTGCGGCAGCTAACAGCAGACATCGCAGTGCCCTTCGAGCACCTACTCCAGCGATCGAGCGCTTTCTTAAAGGACTCAGCAGCTGCAGCAGCCGATGGACTGCGATCTACATTGGGTCTGTTTAAGGGTGAAGACATATTGTGAGTCGCTGCATTCACATAAGTCTTGAGCGGACTGTCAGCGTGCAGAGCTCATTTGTGTTTACACTCAGAGCTCAGCTGAAAGTCTGGAACCAAGCTCAAGTCGACACCGCTTACGAGGTTGCGAACGAGTGGGATGCTCTGGAGAGATACCTCGTTGAGCATGAGGTGAGTATCTCGTCTCGTCCTTGCTGTGACGTTGGGGAGGTCAGCCCTAAAGAATGGATATCTTAAGGAGAATGGGCGGCTGACTCGCGATGATGTGCGACAGGAAAAAACGAAGGACTTATTCGCTAAGATCGACGCGTGCAACGACCGAAAGGATCGATTGGTCAAGCAAGCTCGCGAGGCCGCTAATGCACTGTGTGAGCATAGATTGCCGAGTGCCGTGCGACTGTCAGCCTGCAGCATAACTGATCGTGGTTCCACTCAGTCGCTCGTCAAGCGGCTGATGCTGGCTCAATGAAAAAACGCTTAGAAGAGCAGAAGGGTAGATTCCGCGCTGAGGTGGGTCTAGTCAAACCCCACGAGGAGGATAGGACCAGGGCACTTTCGTTACTCGTGCTGTACTCTGACGCAAGCGTTGCAGCTCACGAAAGTGATCGATCCCGAGCGCATTCGCAAAGAGAAGAACATGGTCTACGCTGCTATCCTCAAAAGGGCAGAATCAGACGTCGAGATCTAGTCCGCCACGTTGTTCTTCAATCCCCTTCCAAGCCATGTTCTCTTCGCCGATTGTGCACATCCAAGTTTCTTCCGTTGGGCAACTGCGCTTTTTCACCCATGTAGCAAAGGTTGTTCAAACCGGTCCCAGAGCTATTTGACCGGAGTAGGAGTCGTCCGCTTCCTTAGATCAGTTCAGTCGGTAGTTCTTCATATATCGACAATTGGTAACCCGGCGACTCGTCGAGTCCATCATGTTTTGTACATACAACATGCGCCATGTATCGTATAGTAGTCCCTCTGTGTCACCTCATATGCCGAGCGGCGCTCTCAGTCGTGACCCGCTCTCTATCCTGAAAAAACGGTCTTCTGATGTTTTCACTATCTCAGACATACGGACCACGGAGCTAAGAACACAGCGTCATACCTCCTCTTCATGACAGGACTGACGAATGTCGACTCGCTCGCTACGCGCATGAGACCGATTGATATGAATCCCATAAAGGCGATGACGAACGTTCGGAGGCCAAATTTGCGCTTGCGCGAGATGGTGGGACGGGGTGCTGCTTCGGGGTCCATTGGTGTGTCTTTATCTTGGCCAGCTGCCGTGGGAGCCGCAGTAGATGTAGGCCCCGAGGGAGGAGGATTCGCACGACGTCTGTTCCTTCTGAACCATGAAACGACCTTCATAGAGCCCACGAGCGTATGCCACGTCGTTGCACCGATCAGCGCGAGGTATGAGACGTACGACAAGACACTTCGATTGAGGTTATACCCCACAAACTCCCAGCCAAGCTCGGAGGGTGAGAGGGCGTTGATGGGAGTCGCGGTGGAAGAGGGGATCAAGCGGTGGGTGAAGATGTGCGGGAGGAGGAGGACGAGGAGGGGGTATGCTAGGATCTGGTGCGTTTGCCGAGGGATGAGTTTTGGCCACGATATAAGTGGAGATGGAGATGATGATTTTGACCGTGATTGCCGTGTCAGTATGGGATCGGATGTTGCGGCACCTTTCGAGGATGCGGGGGAAGAAGAAGAGGATGAAGAGGGGATGGCCATGATCACCCGTTTCGAGATGGACGACAAGACGTGGATCGTCAATGGGAGATAAATCAGGACCGGTTCCAGCGGCAGATACAGATCGCGCGCTATCATCTGTTCGTCGACAGGTGAGCATCGGTATATCGAGCAAAGACGTGACGGAGTGATGGCGCAACGGAGCGATAGGGAGAGGTAGAGAGGGACAGAGGGAGAATAGTAACATACCATAGTCCGATCCGCACCTCCCACTCCGCCAAAGACAGCGACTACCGGACTGGCCAAGTGCACACCCAGGAAAACGGAGAAGACCATGGCGGACGTGTTCTGGCTCAGAGTAAGGACTTGTAGGATCCGCCCTCGCCCTCCTCCTCCTCCTCCTCCTCCTCGTCTTGCTCCCCCGCTTCCTCGGTCTAACTCGTCGTTCGACTCCAAATGTCGACTAGGTGCAGACCACCGAGGTGCATCTTGCCTTTTGTCATTGTCATGGGCGTTGACGTGTAATGAGGATTGCCCCCTGATGGCTGATGCGTCGTCGGTGGCTTTCGTGACACTTGAGTTCGCCTGAGTAGAGGTAGACATCTTTCCTACTACCGCTCCTGTCTACACCTCTGCAGTCGGTCGGTAGCCAGTACGTACAGCTTGAAGTGGTCGCAATTGATGTAATTGATGTATTGCAACGACTGTGATAGGCCATCTTCGCGAATGTTGCAAACGTGAAGCGGGCATCGCCGACTTCTTTTGTTTGGCTCCAGTCCTGCTCATTCTGACGAGCAATAGATACAGGTTGTCAAAGTTGATGAACTACTCGAGTAGTCGTAGCGAGTGTCACGGCCTAGGGCATGTTTGTGCATGGTATCCGTCCTGGACGGCTATATACAAAGATCGTACGATATCGTCACGTCATGGTTATACAGTACAACCGCTCTGACGTTCTACATAGGCCTTTGGGGATCATTGCGGGCCAAAGTTGATAAAGTTTGCTGATTCGATGATGACCATGAGGGGAACCTGTTTTGATGATTTCGTTGTGCGTGAGTAATTTGTGGGGCGAGTAGCAATGATGAGGGCTGAGGTCAGGATGAAGTAGCAGTATGTGATGTCAGTCTGTTTGATCAATAATCAGCAGATGAAATTCCTCATATGGCAATGCTCGTACCTGTGTCAGTATTGATAATGATCAGCTGGGTGGCCATCATAGAGGTCTTCCTCTTCTACTCTGCTTGCGGGCGACATCGGACGGATTTGCTTCGGCATCTTTTGGAGCATGGCCGCATTGTACCATTCTTGCTCACGGTCTTTTATGGATGGTCTCTCCACGATCTTGCGGGCATTAGAAGCTTGCCCATGGAGATCAGCGTTGTTTTGACCGCGGTTGCGGACATCAGTATCAACCATTCGGACGTCATTTCTGACGTTATAGGATTCGGCCTCATCTGGATCTTGATGTCGCAGCCGGCGACCGTGATAATAATCCCATTCGCTGTAAGCGCCTCTATGACGTTTTTGTTGTTGTGGCTCCTCTCGGGATGATATAGGGCGGGTGGGGAATGCAGCAGCGCCTCTAGCTACGAGCTCATAGCTTCTATTGGGCATTGTAGCAGGGACACTGCAGTTTGACGATTCCAATTGCAGAGTCGTCGGCGTAAACAATTGTTTCAGTACGAAAGTCGGAGTAGGCCGTCTGTCACGGCTGTTGCTGCGCTGTAAGCCTTTGTTTTGTGAAGCGCGGAGGTTGCCTTCGTTTCGCCGCCCATACTGTGTATCAGGAGGTTTCAGGCGTGATTGTGCAGTCCTCCTGTCCACATTCGTTTTGGGACGCTTGTTTGGAAGCGTAGACCAGCATTCGTCGAAATAGTCATCACTTTGCGCCTGCTTGAAGGGTATACGCTGCTGGGTTTGTGCCTGCTCTTGCATGGCTTTGCTGCGCGCTATCAGACACATCGACATCAGCCACTTGATCTCGTGAAAGGTTCTGATATCATACCTAATTCCTGATCGCGGGCGGACAGTCGCCGTTGGGAGCGATTACCAAGTGGTGAGCTGTAAGGCAGTTCACTCGATGAGGTATCTTCACGGAAGCCGCCAGAGGATACGTGCGTGATGGTCGATGGATTACCGATTGACATTTCAGGTGTTCTTGGAGGGTCTTCGATTCTCTGCCCTCTGGGCCACAATGCTCGTCGCTCTTCTTCAGTCGTCTCTGACTCGAACGATTGCAGATATAACAGCCGATCCAAAGGCTGTTCACGATCTGATCCGGTCATGAGACAGCGATCCTCATCGACAACAAGGCCCACGCCATGAGCGTTTCGACGCTCCTGCTTTGATGCTTCGAGTGCATTGATGACACGCTGTTGAATCTCATCACTGGTCTTCTTGGCGAGATCTGTCCGAGCGCCTTTCGCGACATCACGCTTTGGGACAGCCAACGTGGGAGGAGCTTTTGCTTGCACGATCTCGCCGCTGATGAGTTGCTCCGCGACATCTTCCGAGACATGGGTCTTGGAGGGCGGGCTGTCCTCGACCGTGGACCTCTTTTTGGCAAATTTCTTAGGGAGGCGGTGTTGCTTGTCGAACGCTTGGCCAATCGGGGTGTCCTCAACGTTATCTGCTACTGGAGCTATCAGCACAGCTCATTATCTCGACGAGTTGGAGGCATGCAGCTTACGCAGGCGAGAGAAAGTGACATCTTCTGAATCTTTGCCCTTCCTCCCCGCTCTTTTCCCCGCATGCGTCCGCGCTTTATCTTGTGCTTTCGCCCTTCGTGTAGCAGCAGCTCTCTGTGCGGCCTTCTCTTTCTTCTCACGCTTCAGCCTCGCCTTCTCATCTTCTTGGGTGAGGTAGGTGACCAGATCATTACGCGGTGGTGGATCTTTAGGCAGTGCGCGACCTCTACCGTCCGTCCACCCGCTGCGCTCAGATCGGCCTAGTCGCTCGGCCGGCGGTGGTGGGAGTGGTCCTCGTGCAGAAGGCTTGATGCCGAGTGACTTGGCGGTATGAGATTGGTCTGGGGCGTTTGTCGAAGCAGCTGCAAAAGGGGTAGGCTGGGTATCATTGATGCCGGCTCTCGCTCTTGGTGCCGCTTTTGCTGTGGGTCTGACTCGCTTGTGGGTGGTTTCGTCCGATGGCAGCTCCTTCTGAGTCGCTACATCTGCCGGACGTACTGAAAGAGTGAGGTGAGCTTCAATAGACAGGATGAGGGATGGTATACTCACTATTCCCTCTTGTAGACGCCTTGACCCCGGCTTTCCGTTTCGCCAGCGTGAAAGGCGTTTGTGTGAAGTGAGCCGAGTCGGCTCTCGCGCTCAGATCTAGCTCGTACTTGAGTTGACCATATCCCGTATCGTTGAGGGCATCGAGTGGCAAATCATCGCTCAGCCCATCCGCAAGGGAGGTTGACGGGGAGGGACTTCGGAAACAGGTCGACCATGGATCCTGCTCGTTGTTTTGCGATGCCATAGCGAGTCCTTTTAGTCCACTCGAGTCGTTGCGAGACTGCGAATCACTCCAGACAGACTGCCTGCATACAAAAGAAGAGGAGTTGTAAGTATTGAGGGTGAGAGAGAACAACAAGGTGACGATGACATGGAGCAAGAGGACAGGCGCGTCAATCTCGAGGTCCGTGCGTAATTCCGAGTCACGTGATGTAGTGTGAGCCTCGAACTCGAATACAACGTCCTCTCCGGCTTTCTCACTTTTGACCATATCAACCTTGCTCGTCGCACGACACAATTGCGTATAACGAAGCATCCGCCTTCTCCGTCTAGTTGCAGAGCTTCGGTCATGTCGGATTCACCAGCACCGCTGGGTGGGCCCAGCCAGACGGCCTCGGGGTCGCGGACCGATGCCAATCTTCTCCGACAGTTCGTGATGGAATACCTGCAGTCGCATGGGTTCGACAAAGCATTAGCCATGTTCCAACAAGGTATAGCGGATCAGGGAGTCGATGGGGACGGGAAGGATGCTGATGGGGAGGACGATGGAGGGGTCGGTGCGGCAGCAGGTAGGAGAGGATCTGGTGGTGCGGGAGCAGCAGGGAGGGAAGCAATATTCCGCGCGCCGGGACCAGTTCCTCTCGAGTCCAACGTCAAACGGAATATACCTCAAGCTCAAGCCATATCGTCTTCGACAATGTCGGAACGGATCACGCCAGATTTCGAAGCGCAGGCGCGATACATCATTGAACAGCTACAAAAGAAAGTCGAGGCGAACGCAGCACTGGGCGATGGAGATGGGGACGAACCTCCGAAAGTGCTTAGGGACGCACCGACAAACCAGGACTCGCTCCTCGATTCATCAGATAGAATAGCAGGCTATACAGCCTATCGTCGTTGGGTGGATGGCGGTCTGGATCTTTGGAAGGTGCGTCACGCTACGCTCGTCAATAGCTGACAAACTCAGGCCGAACTAGATAATCTCTCGTTCCCGCTGTTTGTCCACACTTTCCTGGACTTGATACATTTCGGCTTCCTCAAGTCTGGTCAGCTGCAATCTGTTTGCGAGTCTATTCTATGGCTGACCTTTTCTACGCAGCACGAGACTTCTTCGAGAAATACCAGGGACACCATCGTGGTTTCCACCCGCAAGAAATCTCCTCGCTCTCCGCCATGTCGACGAAGGATCACATCCGAGTGAACAACTTCTGCCAGAGAATATTGTGGGTCGAATATGCCTTTGTCTCTGACTTAAGCTGATACGAATACATCCCTAGGACGGACAAGTATACCGTACCCTTGTCGCGCAATCCTCACGATTTGTTGTTGCAATGGCTTAGCGGAGCGGGTCTAGATGAAGAATGGGAAGCCGGGTCGCTCAGCGCAGCTGGACGAGCGAAAGAAGCCGTGAAAGCCATCATCTTCAACAATATCGACGTCAAAGGTTTGTCAGTACACAACTTCTACGGTGCCGATGCTGACTCGTCCCTTAGTCACGACTACCTCTGAACCCCTTGACGAGAAGGTCATCGCATCTACAAGTGGTTTGATTACCTCCGCCTTACCGTCGACCATGTCCGTCGAGTCTTTCAACTCAGCCACAAACCTCAAGCTGGGCCCACCTCCAATGACCGAGAAGTTAAAGGAACAGGTAGCGAGAACAATGCGTGATGAAGAGGCCAATAGCACCAATGCCAATGGTCCAGCTTCGACAAACGGCACTGCACCTAATGGCCATATGACAAGCGACCGACCCAACGGAAATGGTGATGTGGATATGAACTCGTCTGGTCAAGATGGGATGCCGGATCGCGAGACCAGATCTCCCACGGTCCATGAGATCAAGCTGGAGCCTGAGCTGGACAGGGATCCCGACCTCGTCAGTCCCGAAGAAGGGGAGACAAATCCGCCAATTCCCGCAGTATTCAGAATACCAGATCTGAAGAGAGAGGTGGAAGCGATCAGAGATAAAAGACGGATGATTCGGCTGGGACCTACCGCTGTGGAGAGCAAGGCCGGCAGCAGCAGTTCTTCTGTACTGCCAAGTGTCGTAGCATTTACTCTGTTCGACCAAGGCGAGAGGTAAGCAATCAATCTTTTGAATGGAGTTCGATTTCGATCAGTGACTGACGACTCAGCAGCGCATCGTCCGTGGAGTTCTCACGAGACTCATCACTCATGGCTGCGGGATCATCGGAGAGCTGCGTGCGATTGTGGAGTCTGAAAGGAGAAAAATTGAAGGGGAAGTCAGTCGGTGAGTGCGATGTTGACGCAGTGCAAGGGTCTTGTCTGATACCCTTGCAGACCCGATGGACGGTTCTCTTGTCGAGGATGAGGGTCTGCCGATGCGAAAACTCATCGGACACTCCGGACCTGTCTACTCATTGTCATTCGATCCTGTTTACGGCTCATCGGCGCCCCCGCAAGCCCTTCTCTCCTCATCACAAGATGGTACAGTTCGTCTTTGGTCGCTTGACACATATTCGAACCTGGTAGTCTACCGAGGACATGGCCGGGATCCTGTATGGGACGTAGAATGGGGTCCAATGGGAGTGTATTTTGCCTCTGCCAGCAGAGATAGGACGGCGAGACTATGGAGCTCTGACAGAGTTGTCCCTCTGCGGATGTACACGGGACATCTGTCTGATGTCAACGTAAGTGATCAGTGGTCTGACAGGCATCAAGATTAGCTGTGTTTGCTGACAACGCTTTCGGATCGCTTGTAACAGGTTGTCAAATTCCATCCCAACTCGCTGTATCTCGCCACAGGTTCGAATGACAAGTCTTGTCGACTATGGGATGTTCAGCGTGGAGCTTGCGTGCGGTTGTTCCTTGGCCATACCGATGCAGTGACGACGATGGCGATTAGTCCCGATGGTAAACTGCTGGCCAGTGCGGGTGAGTCTGCCTTGTGCTCGGCATAAACGAATGCCACGCTGAGACCTTGAACAGGACTTGATCAGGACATCTGGCTGTGGGACTTGGGATCCGCAAGACCAATCAAGAAGATGTCGGGACACAAAGCACCTATCCAATCGCTCTCCTTTTCAGCCGATACATCTGTCCTCGTCTCGGGTGGTTTGGACAGTACGGTCCGATGCTGGGACGTCAAATCCGCCGGCGGCGAGAAACCTGCTCGGGGCGCTGGTGAAGCAGGGGACGCTGCGGGAAGAAGAGTGGGGACGGGCGCTGCTGGTGCGGCGGATGAGCTGGGCAGTCTGCCTATGGGTCCTGGCGAGATGAGTTGGGAGGATACGAACCATACGTGAGTCGCAGTCCAGCTTCCACCCTCAGCGTTTCTTTCCACATAGATGCTATGTCTGAGTCGGACTCTCGTACTGATCTATTTGCAATAGGTCGGACCTCCTGGCGACGTTCCCCACAAAGCGCACGCCGATAATGGAGACGCACTATACATCGCGCAACCTATGTATGGTGGCAGGAGGATTCATTCCCCCTAGTGCCGGGATTGGCGGGAGCAAAGGATCAGCCGAGATCGGGGATGGGCAATAAGATTGATGGAGACCTAGATCATTTGGCGTGGGAATGATCTATTTGTTGTACCGAGTCTCTTGTGCGTAGACCAGAGATCTGTATCCAGATTTGTCATGCGAGCAAGACGTTCATAGCCTCGTCATGCATAATGACGAGAATGATGCTCATGGAACATCGCATATACACTTGTCCCCTTCTCACTTTTTCTTCTTCCGGGGCTGGAGCATCGTGACGGGCGGCTCGTCCCTCTTAGCAGGGATCGTACTAGCGTTCAAGGTGGATGACGCAGGACCTTCAGCCCCAACCCCAAGCCCAAGCCCCTGTCCATTACTAGTAGGTGAAGGGGGAATGACACCTGTACCCTGTATTATGGCCGTACATTGGTCCCAAGCACTGTCGCCTACTTCACTCAGAACGAGCGATCGCGTACTTCTCAGCCAGAGCTCTGTGCCCTCTTTTGCTAGAGAGAGGGAAGCGAAATCGAGGTTCGTCAAAGCAGTCAATAGGCGGGATACTATGGCTGGCGGTAGTAAGGGTTGGGATCGAGCAAGGGGTTTGCTCTGGGTCGGGCTGACGTCCATGATCTTCGAAGCGCTTTCAGCAGTGGAACCGGATGCGACAGGTGTGAATGCGAAGGAACTCGTAGCGGTGATCACTGCTGGATGAGGGTGTGAGATGGAAATGTCCGTCGCGGTCGGTATTACGTTCGACACAAGATTCACAGCGGGTTGACTAGCCTCTGGGATAGATTTAGTAGTCGCGCGCGACGATGCCTCCGACTCCATAGTGAAGAAACCCGTAACGTCTCCACTAGCGCACTCTTGTCGGAATCCAATACGCTCCCAGAACTCGTCCTTCGATACTTTGGCTAGCGCAGCATGCGCCTCTGTTCTCGCTTGATGCTCCTCGTCTGCTTCCCGTTCTTTCCTACTCTTCTTGCCGTCTTTCTCCTTCTCGTCGGACCGTTTGGAATATTGGGGGATGGCGTCTGCTACGAGTTCTTCGAGGAAGCGCGTTTTGGGGTCGTCCGGCAACGAGGGAATCAGTGAAGCCAAGGACGCAGGTAGTGCAGACGACGATGATGATGAAGTAAGAGCGTTCGGAGCTGGAGGCGATACGACTGGCTCCGTGAACGGTGGTCTATAAGCCCAAATCACACCAGGAGGCAGCGGTCGTCCTTGTCCCAACATTGTTCTCGCTTCAGCCTCTTCATACCCGGGCAGGATGTAGGCCATGTTCATTCCCACGTCCTGTCCTTCTGTTGCGGGACGGCGCCGTACGAGCTCACTAGCAGCCTCCTCGTACACGCCTTTCCACCACTTGCACAGCCCAGTCCCACTCAAGACTTTCTTGCTTGGTCCATCAGCAGAATTGGCGAAGAGGTACTGTTTCTGCGCACGGGCGAACAGCTGTATCCGCACTCGCGGGAGTGTGAGGAGGTAGTACGTGAGGAAAGAGCGGACGAAGTGACGGGTTATTGGGAGTGGATATGGAGCGTATCCGGAGGAATCGACTTTCGATATGTATAATATGGCGTGGGGCGATGGTGCAGTCGAGGAAGAGGAGGGAGGGAAGGTATATAGGTATGCCGATATAGCGCAGACGAGGACTCGCGGAGTGGTCGGGGCTGTTTTCGTTCCTTCATCCGATAGAACTTCTCGTTGTGTATAATCCGGATTACTGGTATTGACACCAACCGCTAGGTCGGTCGAGAGGACGACCAACACTTCCTGCTGCGTACATCGGGGTGGATTGGGGGTATGAGGGAAGATGGAGCTGGTCTTTTTGGGTTGAGAGACGAGGACGGTCAGACCGAGATTGTGAGGACTGCCGAGCGGAGTGAGCGAGTCGAGGATATGGTCTCGAATTCTAGCCGGCGAAGTCATCGTGAATTCAGCTCGATTCACTTACGTTTCTGCTGAGACTCACCCCTTTGGATTTGTCATTCTCGCGAGATCTTGGCTTCGGTAGCCGATTCACTGCGAAGTGTACGAGACTGACAGTAGCACAGTTCGGTGCTGCTAATAGTGGATGTCAAAGTCAAGTAATGTCCGAGAGGGAAAAGCTGAAAAATCCACAGCGAAAGACGCGCGGTGGAGGTGGTCCACCCAGGCTCGATATCTGAGCGACTGCTCGTTTCATCTTCGCTCATAGCTACTCGAGTGCTCGACGGGTGCCCAGGCCTCGACTCACGAGCGGCAGCCACCAAAGTCACAGGCTGACGAAGGCAATTAGATATCTGCTTCACCGCATGCAACTCCCCAAGCGCCCACACGGGGCGAGTCAATAAGGGAATGGAATAATATGAATGCCCGCGTACGGCCGGGACTTAGGCGTAGCTTGATTGACTCCGCTTCGCCTTCCAGGCTTATCACGAAGGACTTCTCAGCAGTAGCAGTGACTTGGGCAGGATCAATGACCGGCGAAAGGGATGTCTGTTATCGGGTAGACGCGGCTTTGACGAGGCAATTCAAGTCCTTTCACCTCGACTGTGCAGGACACGGCGGTTCTTAACGCTGAGAAGGCCGCGGGAGTCTGTTCAAGCGAATCATGACAGTGCTCCTCGCGAAGACAAAGCAGACCTTGAAGGTGAGTCAAACGGTTGCTTATCAATTGAGTCAAGGCTCAGCCGAGCTGTGAGGCAGCAGGCCTTTGGCATCGACAAGAATCAGCATATAAATAGCGGTAGTCAGTACTCGACCGTCATCTCCAATTTCCATTGCCAATCACTAAACTCCATCTGCCCTACTCAAGACGAATCCATTACATATCCACTACCATGTCGAAACTTCTTAAGAAAGCCGCCAAGAAAGACCGCTCCAACAAGAAGGGGGGCAGTGGCGGTCAGTCGTCCTCCACGCAGCAAACATCTTTGTCTTGTGATCATTGCCTCAGTCACAAGTTCGAGTGTTCAGGGGTAGCGTGAGTCCTTATTCATTGATCGTTGTATACTGTATGTAGGGAAGTTCATATCAATGTCCCGGCTCAATAGGGAGAGAGGAAGATGTGACGCTTGCAATTTGCACGACAAACCCTGCAGCTTGTTCAACGTGACTGGCGAAGGCCCGGTAAGTGAACGGCTTTCAACCAGGAATGATGACCCTTGACCAAAGTGTACGTACTGTAGCAGACGCAACTTAGTATTTTGGCCCCTGATGCGGAAGGTGAGGCTTGGCGCAGTGTTTTTGGCTCACCCAGCTATGACCCAAATGAGGCCCAAAGCAGCTTTGTGCCCGAAGACGACACGGCCCGCTATCCCCTCGGCCCGGTTCAAGCCCCTGACGGGACTCTCACATTCTTCGATGGCTGCATGGCATCGAGCGATGGCACCATGTTGACCAATTGTCCTTCCGGGTTCGACCACACTTCTGGGAACTAGCTCATGCGACTCCACAAGCTTGGGAATGTCCTATTCCAAAGGGTCCGTGCCGAGTCAGATTTGAACGACAGGCGATGGAGTGGCGAGAGACTTCATGTTTGACCATGATGCATGCATTGCATTCTTCGTCTGCAGCCTGCACCTCTCAGACTCTGTCTATTGTCTGCTTCACAAAGTGCTCTTAGCAGCTATGGAGTATCAGTCCAAATGTCAATTTTGATGGCTAGGTCCATCGTTGTTACTATGACTTGTAGCAGGCGTGCTGTAGGCACTGGTGCATTGTCCTCATAGGTTTAGGGAGGTCCATAGCCCGTCCACCAACTTGTCATGCGCCTCCATGCCGTCAAAAGGCGGCACTTTATGATTTGCTCCAGGTAGATCCTGCTTGTCGCTCTCCCCTTGGCCCATGGCTATCTGTCTGGTCAATTGTCACCAGATACAACCGCTCACGGAAATTCAACAATGGTTGAGCGGGCCTCCAGTATCCGTCAGTCACGAATGGGCTGCCTATCTTCGGCTCCAGGCTAGTGAGAGGCTGTTCAGATCCATTCTACTTGATTTCGCAAATACTGTATGGCGGCGGAAAGAATGCCAAGTCTGCAGGAGTAGGCTGCTCAAATCATTTAAGCACTTCCTGCGAAGGCTGGGCCGACCTCAAAGGTGGGTCACGCATCTGCTTCTCGCCTGTAACATATTGGAACCAGCTTTGTCTGCAGGCCTTCGGCAAGAAGATAGATTAGCCAATACAAAACAGCAGGTATTTCGACCCTCCTCTGCTGTTTGCACTTGTATTCCTATCTGCTATACGTCAACCCTCACACTACAGCACGAAGAGCAATTGATTCGCACCTACTACGATGTCGCAGCCCACTGGAGACAGCAGTAGCGTGGCTCGGAGGAACAAGCGGTTGAAACAGTCTGGGGCTTGTGACTCTTGCCGGAAAAGCAAGGTCAAATGTTCAGAACCAATGTAAGTTTCAGACGATGGACCGTCGACTAGAGCTGCTTCACGAGCTATTTTCGACCTACAGCAGCTGAAGAGATCTGCCTCTTTTGCTCGATAGGACCGTGTATGGAAAAGCAATCTGTGTCACATGCCATGATAAAGGCAAGGGCGAGACATGCTCATTTGCGTCGGTCGCCGAAAATGCGGACGGGGCAGGTAGACAGAAGGAAAGCAGCAACGAGGCTTGGGGTGAGCTATTTGATACGTCATAGTAGTAGCTGCTCCTGACCAGAGTGCTTGTCTGGTAACGGTGGGAGCAGCAGCAGCAGCAAACTCAAGACTCTCAAGATCTCCTCCATACATGGGCTGACCAGTTTGAAACCTACGATGATGGTAGTGTCGATTTTAAATGTGGCTGCAGAAGGTTTGCGGATGGCAGCTTTTCGAGCGGATGGTCCGGAGGGCCCCATAGCTCTGCCGAGAGCTAGGTGTGGCTCAGGTCGGTGTGGGAACGGTCCCTAATAGGAATTCGATGATACGATGGATGCGATCTCCCGTCTGAGCTCGATGTTCGTAACCCTAGCACAAGGGAATAGAACGGCCGAGTGGCGAGTGGTTGCGTAGTTGACTACGATGCATCAATTGTGTAGTCTGATTGTTGCTAGCACTATTTCACTTTGCCATATCACCAGCTCACAGAGGACAGTTCAGAGACTATAATTCGGTAGCGCTCGTTCTTAGAACTCGCAAGCTCCGTGCCATCACTGGCCTGAGGCTGCAGGGACGAAGCGAGACTGTTGCTTCCACTTCGACTGTGTATTGACGGATGAGTGCGAAATGGTGAACTCGCAGAAGATCTACACTGGACTTCTCGGAACGCTTCCGCCTCAGACGTCTTCGGCAGGAAAGTAGCTCAAATGCTCCACAACGCAGCTGCTACCAGTTCCCATATTACCCAGCGTAGCATGATCTTGGGAAGGACAGGGAGTCAGCTATAAACAGCGATAGTGTTCGCCACTCGACTATCATTCGTACTCGTCTACACTTAGACTTTCCACTCACTACACTTCAGCACATCGCCCAACGAACGTAACAAGATCACATATTGCAGTATGTCAGAGTCTACCCAGAGCCACGAGGCGAGCACTGGTGATAGCAGTGGCGCTCGCAAGACTGACAAGCCGAAGCGGCGCCTGTTGGCTTGTAATTCTTGCCGGCTGCGGCAGGTCAGGTGTTCAGAGACCCGGTGAGCCTTTTGCTCCATGATGCTTTTCGTCGGTCTGCGCTGTCAGCGAGTGTATGGGCATCGATGCTCATGAGCTTGTCCGACTGCTCAGCGACCATGGAAAATGTGATTCTTGCCACCACAGAGGTCTGGATTGTGTGTCTTTAGACACGAAGTCCAACGCGGATACTAGTAGCATCATTGTTCCGCCGCGAAACAGAAAGCGTACTGCCATAGCTTGTGATCTCTGTCGACGGCGCAAGCTCAAATGTACAGGTCGCACGTGGGTCCCGTGTCGCGGCACATTGACCGGATCGTAATCGGGTACAATGTCACATGAGAGTCAGCTGACAAGATGCTCGTCAGTCACACGAACACCGATGGAAGCGGACCTTGCTATAGATGCACAAATCTTACTATGAAATGCGTTTTTAGCGGGTCTCGTGGAGGAACGGCCGCGTCGGCAAATGTCGTCGAGAGCAGCAATCAAGATTGGGTGAGTAAAATATTCCGAAGCAAATGGAGCGGCCACTAATCAGAGCTTGCAGTACGTACTGCAGCAGCAGCAGCAAGCTCAACATCCTATCCCTAGATTGCAAACCACAGCCTGGCACGATTCTATTGCCGCGCCGAGCTACAATAATATCACCCAAATCCAGAGCAGCGACATGTCTGGGTGTCACACGGCCGGCTACACTCTCCCCATGATCGCCCTTCCCTACGGCAACGCTCAATACTCAGACGGATCCGTCTCGTTGGACACCGACAATGGGAACTATCCAGCGTATCCTTGGAATGACAGTCACATACCCAACAGCCATTGGTACTTATAGCTCATGCATCAACCTGGCGTTGGCTTGTGTGTTGATACTACTGTAGCGTGGAAGTGTGATGTTCCGATGGATTCGTGGTTTCTTCTCTGGTTTATACCGATTTCATGAACCTAGCTGAGAAGAGGCGATCGAGTAAAGAGGCTTACGGATGATCCGTCCGTAGCACTGCATGGTCCGTCTGGAGCTTGTGCGGCTCTACTGCCTTCACGCTTCTCACAAAGGAGAACTCAGCAGCCAAAGATGGACAACGCTGCTCCCGTCACCGCCGATTCCTCGTCCGCGAATTTCCGTGTAATGCCTGAGCCTGCAATGCTCCATTCAGTCGACTCCTCCGAACCCCGCTTCGTCACAGATCAAGGCTCACTATTAGGCAGGCGCCAATCCCGCTCGAAGCCGTGAGTGTTACATGTCGCAGCCGAGATAACCGGATGGGGGTGACTTGAGCAGTAATCATCAAAGGCAAAACCACTGTCTCTTTTTGGCTTGCAACCGCAGGAGACCAGGCTAAGCCGTTCCTTTGATCTCGACTGTGCGACAGCGGGCATTGTCTATGATGGAAAGACTGCTGGAGTCAGTCTGCTGGAGGCCTCCCAATCATCTCACAAAGGGGGAATGGCCTTGAAAAGTAGGTCAAATGCATGCTGCTTAGCTTTTTCGTCACGACCCAGCACTGAGCAGTGGCCCTTTTGCACAGACAGAAAGCCACCTACAAATAGCGACGGCTATTTGCCACTTCATGGTTTTTCCCTCAATTGGTTAATCATTCACTTTACCGAATTCAATCATACTGACGAAGGCCACTCGTACTTCATACAATGTCTGTGCCTACTCAGAACAACACAAGCGCCGGAAGTAGCAGCCGCACTGAGCATCGTAACTCGTACGGTATGGCTTGTACATCTTGCCGATCATCAAAGACACTTTGTTCTGGAGCACGGTGAGCAGTTGTTACAGTGTTCTTCTTTGTATTCTCCAGGCGTCATTGCATCCACAAAGAGGCTGATAGAATTTATCTGCTCACTAGTCAACCTGGAACAGATCCCTGTTCCAATTGTACTAGCCAAGGGAGAGGCGCAGAGTGTGTATATCCCGCTGAACAAGCGTATATGGGTCCTGTGCGGCAGCAGGGCAAGGCTTGTCGGTCCTGCCACAGCCGAAAAGTGAAGTGTTCTGGGGCACAGTAAGCTTTTGTTACATAGCCCCTTCTTTGATCAGCTCCAGGCTTGACAGGAGGCTGATTAGACTCTCCTGATCGCTAGTCAACTTGGAAACGAGCGCTGTTCCAACTGCTCGAAACGAGGAACCGAGTGTATATATGACGAAGAGAACTTTTACGGCATGAACCTTACCGCCCAAGAGGCCGAGAGCAGTGGTCCTCTACCTTCTGCAGCCACCGAAATGACGGATTGGCAATCAGCTTGGAATCATATCTTTGGCGGGCCAGACCCCAATGTCACCCCGCTGGTAGCATGCCAGGTGCCTCCCAGCGACGGCATAGATCCCGGTTACTTCAGCAGTCAAGAATGATGACGGCAGCTTCCAATGAGCCAATGGCCGCACCTTGTCAGCCACTGGCAGATGGGTCAGGCTTTACTCAGGCTATAATCACCTTGGTGGGGACTAGCTCATGAGTGACGTGGTATGGAGATGCGCAAGTGGCAGGCGCAAAGATGTTGTGGGACGCTTTAGGTGGGATCAATGTTCAGGATCCTGGCAAAGAAAAGAGAAGCAATCAAGTGGCGAGCGGTTTCATATCTGACTATCCGGCATGCATTGCATGCGTTCTAATCGTGGCCCTCTGGAGACACTGGGTATACTGAACGACGCATTGCCTGGTCATTCCTGTGAGCTTCAAAGGAGGGTTGACCCCGTGCTTCTCATGTGCTTCATGTTGTAAGCCAGCTCTGACTTGCAGTCGATTCGCGCCAACAGGGATTCCTGTGGCGTACAAATAGCGGCAGATATTCGCCTTCGACCATGATTGCGCCCTACTGCATTCCGATTTTGACAACAAAGATATCAACCTTTTCGCCACTGAGAATGTCGTACTATCCTCAAAACTATGGAGTGGGTGCTGGTAGTAGCAGCGGCACTGTATCGCTGCGCAGGGAGAGAGTTTCCGAAGCTTGTTCAAAGTGCAAGACGAACAGAACTAAGTGCTCAGGTCCACGGTGAGCTCAGGTCATGATATCCCTGGTTGCACCTGTGGTAGGCACAATACGCCGTACAGTATAATTCACAAAGCAGCCGCTGCACTTCTGTTCACTAGTTATGACCCGGAGGGACAGCTTGAATCCTGTGATAAATGCGTATCCCTTCGCTTGGTATGTGACTTCAAAAGGGCCAGCCGCGCTGTGGCCGGGACAGCAGGACAGTATGGGAGGAGCAACCGGGATCGGGTGGGTCATGGGCTGCAACGCGATAGCAGCTGCCTCTGACAAATTGTACACACTGCGGCTGCAGCAGCAGCAACAAGCCCATTATTCGGCCTATGATACACAGGGACCGATTTCGGGCAGTACTGACCCCGCGCCAAGCAGCGTCACCACGAACGTTCAATAAAGCGTCTCCTATGCCGCCGACACGACCGGCTACTCAAACGATCAAAGAACTCCCCCCCACCCTCCGCAGATGCATTCTGGCGGCCCAATTGGCCACGCCAGCGGCGTGTGGGAATATCCGTTAGGATTTGTCAGCTATCCCGACGGGGGGATGAGCTACCCGTCTACTGTCAGGTACGATGACGGCTGCAGCTCGTCTAATGGCATCATGCTATCCTCTTGTCCCAACGAGACGGATCACCTTGCTGAGAGTCAGATCGCGCAACAGCCTTGGCGAGACGCTCGCTAAGATAGACGCCGAAGTGAGAGCGCGATGAATTCGACCGTCCTTAATTCTATGGAGTGGATCAGAGACAAGCAAATGGGTATTGAGCAAGTCGTATATGACTGGGAATGCATCTATCTGTCGGAACGACGCGCAGACAGGGGACCAAGGCAGCATGCATCGATAGGCTACGTTCTTGCGTTCTCAAGGAGTGATGAGTCTGCCACTGTCCTGCACTGGCAATCTAACAGTACATCATACAACCATAATAAAGATCTAACGAATGCGCCTTGCGAGATCGTGCTGATCAATCCATCTTCTTCGGATTCACAACGAGATCCCCGTATTCTGGAAGCTTTTGATTTATCGATGATGGGAAGAACCTATCCCACAACTTGCCTATGACTCCAGCAATCGCTTGCACCCACTTTGCGGTGAAGACAGCTGCGACAATGCCGAGTACCCGACACAGTATCTGAACACCCCATTCGGTTTCACGCATTATAGGATGCGGCATACCCAGCGGAATCTTCTGCGCTTCTTTGACTGTAGGCCCGAATTTGTCTTGGTACAGTTTCGCAGCGAGTTGCGGGTCATCGGGGTTCCTCGCCATTTCCCCAGCCAAGATGTAGGCTCCAGCGCAAGAGAGCGACGTGCCCATGCCGATCACAGGGGTGCCGCACCAGGCCGTATCGCCTGTCAACAAGACGCGGCCACTTGGCGAGCTCCAGCTAGGAGCGTGCACTTGGCCGAGATACTCAAAGTAGAGATCTTGGCTATCCCAGAGTCCCTTGATCATGCGCTCGGCATTCTCCCCGCCGTCGGCATAGATCTCGGCGATCTTCGCTTTCTGTTCGTCGGGCGAGAGCTTTTCGTACCCTAGTGAAGTCTTGGCGCTGAACATGATGCCAGCTCGACTGGTCTTCCCTTTGAAGTCGGGTCTGAAGTAGATGAACCGTTTGCGAGCAAGTGGGATGATATGCCATTGATCAAAGAACGGTACTTCTTCAAGTGGGATACTAAAGTATGCGATGTCTGCAAGCAGCCCAATCAGCATTTCGTTTTGTGAATGCATTTAAAGTCGTGTCGTGGCATACTCACAGCATCCGATTGGTTTGTATTCGAAGCCATCCTCGCCAAAGACGATCTTTCGACTCCGACTTCTTGATCCTTCGGCGATGACAAGGTAGTCATAGACCTCTTGCTTCCCGCTCTTCAACCCGACTTTCACTTTGCCAGCTGCATCCTGTTCTTCGACGCTGACAATGCTATCGCCGAAGATCCATTCCGTCTCATCCTTTGTCTCCTGGTACAGCATATCTGCGAAGTCGCCGCGGAGAATCTCGAACTCGTTGGTAGGGCCATTGCCGACTGGAAGCTCAAAGTAGACCTTGTTGTTCTTGTCTGTCAAGGTGGAGCCCTTTTCGCCAGTGAAGCGAGATCGCAAGGCTCCCTCTAAGCCCATCCGCTTGATCGCTTCGAGCTGAGACAGAGGTCATGACAGCTTAGCTCTTTACATCAACCAAATTGCACGAGGATATAGAGACTCACCCCATAGTGCGCAACATCGATGCTCTGCCCGCCAGGTCGAAGCTCGGGCCATCGCTCGAGGACAGTCGTCTTGAACCCATATCGATTAAGCCAAAAAGCAGTCGCGGGTCCTGCGATACTTCCGCCAGAGATGAGAACGCTCTTCTGAACAGCGGTAGACAGCGTCATTATTGTTGTTGTCGATTGTGACTGACCGATGGAGCATGTGGGATGTGCGATGCCAGCTCAACAACAGGGAAGTTTATATAGATAATCTTAAGCAGGTCAGATCAGGATGTACTTCCGAGATAACGTCCGAAGGCGTAATGGTACGCGTGTCCATTCGGCGACAAAGTGCTCGGTGCCGTAATAAGTATCTGAGTCCGATCTCGAGTTTGTCGATCTACGATCAGGAGAGTGCCTGGCGTGCATAGCAATGGATAGATACCAGTGAGTCATGACGACTCGCCCATCGCATGGTTTTGTCTGTCACGTTCCTCTCCGCGCGGACAACGTGAGAGTCCTTATCTCAAAATAATAATGCGTAATGCGTCCGTGTTCAGAAAATGAGTATGGCTGTGACCGCCGTGTCACACGGGTACACGGCAGAGATATCGGGGATATATATCATGACGTGTTCACGAGCGGAATGCGGACATGTGCGCGGTGGAATGACGAATAGTCGCGGCACGACTGAAGTCTCTCCCCTTGTCCCTCTTTGGCCTAATGTGTCACGGCAATCGAGCACGATCTCAGCTTACTACAGCGGGTACTACCAGTAGCTGGAGGCGTGCCAAGCGAGTGCGCATGCGAGCAAGTAGCGGATCAACCTAAAGCCAACGCTCAGCGTACTGCACATCGAAGCATGCGCCAAAATCTAATTGAACTAGACAAAGAATTCTCGTCGCCTGGATCCTTTCTGATTCGAAATGACACTTCGCGCTTTCGCTTCGCGTGCTTCATGAAGCGAGAAGCTCCGGCCGTATCGAAGGCACTGCTGCGAGAGAAAGCCGCTGCGAATGGCAAGCTGCAAGTTCCATTCAGCGATGAAGCATGAAAGTGAAACTGCTTCTCTCGTGAATCACGAAGGCAAGCATCGTGAACCCAGAAGCAATCGCAACGAGCGATTCGCATGAGAAGGCAATTGCTAGCACTTCACACCACTCGCGAAAGACAGGTCCATGACCACGCATATATATGATGCGTTTCCGCCATTCTGTCCAGATCAGCACCCAACTTTCTTGGTTCAACTCTTCTCGCACGTACTCACCGCTTAGGATAGATCGCCTCTACTTGTCATCCCGCATCTCCAACATCATGTCTTCGAGTGATCGCCCTTACAACACATGGTATGAACAGTATACGACAGGCAGCCGATTCATAATGCCCTCTCATGGCACGACTGCCCTGACCAACTCTCGTGTCAGCTCCGACGATGAACCGAAGTCTCGCAAGAGAGTCGCCGTCGCATGTGGGCGTTGCAGGAAGCGCAAAATCAGATGTTCAACGTAAGTTCTTCGCAACTGCATGTACTTTCTGCCGAATGTGAAGATGAGCCGAAGCCCATTCAATGCAAATTCGCATAGTGACATGATCTGACTGACATGATACTGACACGACTGTTATCCTACACAGGATAGGAGATGGTTCGTCGTGTACAACATGTTCAGAGGCGTCCGCGACGTGCATCTATAACCGCGTGGGGTCGGAGGCCGCACGCTACAGGCCCGAATTCGAAAAGATACTGCGTTCCAGCGTTAGGTCCCAGGCAGATGGGATGACCATCACAGCGCAGGCTTCTCTTGCGCCAATGCAGCAAGTTCAGGCGTCGACGCACTCGCTGCCAGGAATTGACGCCATTGTTGCTGAACGCGTTCGACAGACTCTCGCAGCAAACGGGTATCACTCCTTCGTCCCGTTGTGGTCTGCTCCATCGATGGGTCCATCGCCCAACCCGTATCAGCCAACTGCGCAGCCGAGCATGATTGACCCGCGTATGTCTTACGGCGCTGGATACCCGCATCCGGCGCAGTACCCGCCTTGGCCTACGCAGCAGACGGCAGTCTGGCCCCTTGGCCAGCGACCGCTGCCATCCCTTGACTCGGTCGCCGATACCTATGGCTTCCCGCCCAGCTCTTCAGGCGGACGATCGCAAGGCTACATGCGGTCCCCAGTCCCATGGTTCGCTACTCCCAATCCCAGCTCGAGCTCTATGGCGGGCACGGCTCTGTCTGCCAGTGATCACAGTCCTCAATCTGAGGAGCGTACGATTGTTGTAGCGACCGGGTCAGACGAGGTGAGCCACGGGAGGAGCGAGTGAGCTACGGGGTCACATTTCTTTAATCTGTGTTGCACACACTACCGAGGAATATGGTGAGGTTTGCATTGCTAAGAATAGCTCTACTTTACGTCTGTCATGCGAAATAGTTGAGAAATATTGGAGATGTATCTAGCTGCATGTCATTGGCTTTGACCAGACGCCCACGCCCAGAATCTGCCTGTTACGTAATAGTCAGAGCGGCGGATTGCATTCAGGGTCCAAACTAGATTATATCTTTCGACCGCACAGGTCCTCATCCTCACATGTCCAGCATCTCACCTTTGATTACCTACCTGCGACCAAGCTAAGAGCTGCCTGACCCCTTTGCTTCAAAATTCTCGTCATCGATCTCGGTGCCACTGTACGCCTCGCAACGTCGGCCCCGTACGCCATACAATATACGCATTAGTCATATCGCGGAAGAGAGCGGAGTCTGCTTTCTGGCTTTCTGGGGCAAAGACGAAAAATCTTTCCGACGTCTGTCTTTACAAATCTCTGAGACCTCCTCTCAAGGGATTGCATCATACACATTCGCTATTCACCTTTCTCTAGTTCAAATATTTGTCGACTCAGTGACGACGGCCAACTCTCCTTTCAGATCGTCACTCTACAACGCCCCGGCTCTTTCACTACCTTTTCATTATCGCCCGTTACGCCTAAAAGCCCTCTCAACTCGCCAAAATGCAGCAGGACACGTTCACTGCCTACCCGCACCTCAGCCATCAGCACCCGTGGGCGCACGACTTTATCTGCTGTGATCATGATCACCAGGCGTCTTCCTCGTCTCCACACGCTCATCTCGACAAACTCCAACCCTTCGATCCGTTCCAGGTCTCCCACTCGCAACAAGCTGCCAGTATTGCCTGTCATTCCGATTGCCCGCTAGAGACGTATTGCAGTGGAGGGGACTACTGTCATGATACGGCTCACAATAATTGCGGCGGAGTCGACGAGTGCTGCACTGATCCGGAATGCGAGGAGAGTGCGGCCGTATGCACGACTGCTACTGGATCTTGCGAAGGACACGGCCGTCGCGAGAGCCTGGAAGAATGGGCAGAGAGTAAAGAGGGTTGTCATGCTATCCAACAATTGGTAAGCGGCCAGTAGTAAGCGAGTGTTGCTGTTTCTGACACCATTCTAGCTCGAATGCTGCAATCAACCCAATTGCGATCTACCGATATGTACACAAGAAAATGAAACGTTGCATCCTCCCCCTGTGGACCCCCTAGCGGCGCTGTTCGAAACCATGGAGTATCAAGCTCCTCAAGACTCGATGCCGTCTATGATGACGCCCGTCTCTCAAACCGACACCTTATCGCACACCTGTCATTGGGGGAACTGCCATTTGGTCTTCAAGTCCATGCCTGATCTGCTTGCACATGTCGCCGCTGATCACCTTAGCGCTTGGGGTCAAGCGCCCAGGCCCACACCCTTACCTCTCATGCAACCGACGCCTGTCCAGCCAGTATCTTCAATGACCTTTGCTACTCCACCTCCGTCTATGAGTGGCAGTTCCCTGGGCATCAATAGCGCGCAGCAAACACCGGTCTCGGTAACGACGGATCAGCTGCTTTCGTGTCTCTGGGACGACTGCTTCCCGCAAAACGACTTTACCCCAGCCACAGAGAGCTTTCATCACCATACGCACTCACAACCAACTCAGCAGCAGCTCTGTCACGATACGACCCACGTTCATCAGCCTCAAGTGCATGCACATGATCATACTGCCGCGAATGGCGAGCCTTTTAGTCCAGGAACCATGTTGCGTCACGTCCTCGAGGAGCACTTGGGTGTGCCAGGCGAGATCATCGGTTGGCCAAACGAACCCCAAAATCCGACTTCCGACCACACCCATCTGAGTGCGGCTGGCACCGTCGCTGCGCATCATCATCACCATCACCATGTACAGCACCATTCGCATCATCATCTGCCCACACCACCGGGCACGGAGCATACCTCTTCCACTTCCTCGCCGCCACCGTTCTTGGGCAAGCCACTCGTGTGTCTCTGGCCAGGTTGTCCCATCCAGGCGCCCTTTCCAAACTCTGCGATGCTGATGGACCACTTGTCGGAGGTACATATTCCGAAAGGCAAAGATTCGTATACATGCCATTGGGACGGCTGTGGCGGTGAGCATGGAAGGGAGTTCAAAAGTCGCCAGAAAGTCTTGCGACACTTGCAGAGTCATACGGGCCATAAACCCTTTGTGTGCGGAATATGCGATCAAGGGTTCTCGGAAGCCGCACCGCTCGCTGCCCACATGCGCAGACACGCTCAAGAAAGTGAGTGACACGAGTGCTGGGATGCTATTCTGCAGATGTCGCTGACGGGATTGTATTAGAACCATTCAAGTGCGATCATCCGGGCTGTGGCAAGAGTTTCGCCATATCCTCTTCGCTCACTATTCATATGGTATGTCGTGGAGCTCGATGACGATCATTCGCTGATTCTTGGCTTTAGCGCACCCATAATGGTGAGAAACCATTTGTCTGCCCGCATTGCAATAAGTGAGTTTGGAACTGCGCATCTCATCATCTTCTTGATGCTGACACCTATGATAGGGGATTTGTCGAAGCGTCGAATCTTACCAAACATGTGAGTTTAAGCCGAGACGCAATTTGAACCCTAACTGACTGAGCATCTCCATCTTAGATCCGAACACGTGAGTTTCGGAAGATGAAAGAACAGACACCAATTACGAGTGGGCTACCGAAACTGACTTCTCGCTTGTAGATACTGGCGAAAGACCCTTTGCATGCGCTCATCCCGGCTGCGGCAAGCGCTTCTCCCGTCCAGACCAACTCAAACGACACATGATTGTACACGACAAAGTTGCCGACAAGCGAAAAGTATTGACAGCGTGAGAATACGAGGACGGCGCGAGATGTAATTAGACTCGTACAAGGTCTATCAATGTGTGAATGCAGTCAAAGTACGGCGCTACTCATCGGAGGTGACAATGCATTAGGGTTAGCGCTGTAAACGAGTTACGCTGCGGATAGATTTACCACTTTTTCTCACATGGGTGCTGGAGGATGACGTAACATCGACTAGCTAGATCTCCTGAATCTAGGCACACGGTTCCCTTTCCCGCCCGGTCTGTGCGCTGTATCCCTTCTGCTATTTTCGGTCTCTGACTGATATTTTGTACCCGTCGTCCTGGAGCAATAACATCATTGCTGTGCTGTGCTCGCGACCACAAACAGCATTGACAAAGGACAAGACACCTTCTCTCACGACCCCGACAGCAAGAGCTATAGCAGAACTATATCACATGGCAGCATTCAACTTCAGTCAATAACCCCTCTTTCACACTTGCTTGCTCATCAGCAAAATCAAAAAAGGATGGTCGCCGCACTCCCCCTCCTGCTTCTGGGAGGAGGACTCGTCGCCCGAGCTCAGCTCACGCCGTCACCAACATATTCCCCACCGACAGCTTCGGCCGGCCTGGTCTCGTCGACCGCTTCGCCAAATACACAATGGTCCAACGTACTGGGCAACGCACTGTATTTCTACGATGCGCAGAGATCAGGTGATTTGGAAGCTGGGACGTACGGAAACAGAGTAGCGTGGAGGAACAACAGCGCTTTAGACGACGGGAGCGATTATGGGCTCGATCTCGCTGGAGGCTGGTATGATGCGGGAGACTATATCAAGGCGACTTTTCCCCTTGTAAGCTACTTCTACGTCTACGTCTGTCCGCTGAGGATGAGGGGAAATGGTCTGGCGCTGATCAGGACTCGGGGCAGTGCTTCACCCTCTTCGGCCTTGCGTGGGGCGCGTTGACGCACGGTCAAGGCTATGACCAAGCGAGCCAGACAGCCTACCTCGACGGTACGCTTCGATGGGGCTTTGACTGGTTGATCAAGGTATGTCCCCCGACGGAGTTCTAAGCCAATTCGCATACACTAAGCCCCGTCCACAGGCTCATCCATCAGATGACGTGCTCTTTGTTCAAGTCGGCTCTGACACGGTCGACAATGCTTATTGGTGAGTTCACCGTGTCGTTCAGCTCCTCGTCCCTTTCTGACAAGTACGCTCAGGGGAGGCGACGAGGACATACCCGGTCCGAGGCCTGCGTATCCCGTCAATTCGTCGTATATCGGAACCGACGCCTGGGCCGCAGCGTCAGCCGCATTCTCCATCGCCTCTCTCCTCTACACGCCATCAATATCGTACAACACCACCAGCACGTCGTCGCCGCCCGTCTCGCCATCATTAGGCAATTCGACATATGCGGCAACGCTCCTCTCCCACGCAAAGACTTTGTACAATACAGCAAATAGTACCACGCCACAGGCTACGTTCTACTCTACCCTGGGCGACGAAGTGGCAGCGTACGCGTCGTCAACCTGGCAAGACGATCTCTGTCTCTCCGCACTAGCTCTGGCCTTGGCGACCAACGACTCTGCGTACTATTATGATGCGTACAATTACTATACCACCTACGCCCTCTCCGGCTCGCAGGAAGTATGGAATTGGGACTCGAAGTACCCGGCAATCTACGTTCTCTTCGCCGAAGCCGCTACGGCCAGACCGGAACTAGCGGAGGGCGCAGGTCTGAACGTTAATCTCACGGGATGGCAAACAGAGGTGGAGAACTACTTGGATAGAATAGTAGATGGCAAGACTAAATCAGGATATCTGACAGATGGTGAGTACAAGAAACCATTTGGACTGTACCGAGATGCGGTGGATGTACTGACGCGGCTCGATCTAGGTGGTCTGCTCTACTTTGATGGCGATTCGGATGAAGCGTCACTCAATCCCGCCACGGCTATCACCATGCTCATGTTCAAATACGCTCCTATGGCTTCGAGCTCGGACAAGACGGCTTCTTACAATGTGGGTCCAGCATTACTCTGCACAATGTGAACCCTAGGCTGACATCTCTATCTAGTCGTTTGCTCACGGCCAGCTCAACTACCTCATGGGAGACAATCCTATGAAAGGTGAGGCTAGACCAGCGAGGAATCTGAGGTGATGCACTATGCTAATGACTGATCACTAGCGGTCTACCTGGTCGGCTCGCATCCCAACTCCCCGCAAAACCCTCATTCCGCACCCGCATCAGGCGGGACGAACATCTCGGACATCCGGGACTCGCCACCCACCGAAGCGTACATCCTGTATGGCGCGATGGTCGGTGGACCGCTGTCAAGCGACAAGTTCTGGGATTGGCGTGACGATTGGGTGCAGACTGAGGTCGCGCTCGATTACAACGCTATGATCCCTACTCTGGCGGCTATGCAGGTGAGTGCAAGCCCGATCATTTAGCTACGCTTGCATCGACCGTCTCTGATGATACTGATATTACACACGTGCAGTTGCTAAACGACACTGCGGACCCATACTACGTAAGCCTGCAAGCCAACACCTACACGATACCTTCCGGCGAACCATGCGACGCCGCGCTGCCCTGCGACAGTGGTGGTGGCGGACTATCGAAAGGCGCCATCGCAGGTATCGCCATCGGCGTCATACTGGGCGTCGGACTCATCATTGCCGCGATATGCTATTGGAAGAGAAGACAGATCGCTGCATTGTGGAGGAGAGGGTACCGGTGACCTGTATAGGGGCTATAATGGCTTTGGCGGGTGTAAGGTTTATAGCATGTCATGAATATAGGACCAAAGGACAATTATCGGATTGGAGGACCAAGGTCCTGATTGTTGAGAGCATCAATCTACTGTTGACGACATGTACCGAATTCGTACGAGCATGACATCGCAGTGGCACAGTAGCTCGGTGGATTGCAGTGTATGTGAAGAGTACGCTGATGCGCTAGCAAGCTGGTAAGATGCTTCAGACGCCATTGACAGTCGCCATCCCTTGATCGATCTTCCTTTGATGTGTGACTCCAGTTCGCTGTAAAGAGAGTGACGCTCCTATGTCCGATGACCATCCAAAGCCTCACCTGCTCGCATGCTCTTCACGCGCAGTGAGGCTTGGGTCGAAGGAGAAATATGTACCGCACGTACACTTTGAATTTACTATTACGCCTAACCCCTCAGACCGCATGCTCGCCGCACTGCTCTTGGGTATAGCGACACCAGTGCAAGAGATGACGACCTATCCCCCACCTCAGTCTGAAGGGTACGTAGTTCTTTTCGCCTTTCTACAAGTACGATCAAAGCCTGTTACTCACCTCCTCTCCCTCTCACTGTCACTACCGCTACCACGTAATGTTACAGCTGCACTTCCCGTCCTCCAGCATACATTCACTCCCCGCCCGCACCGCAGAAAGGCATGATGACTGTCCTACAGCAATCCCATGAAGACGAGCATGAGAATCGGAACGTGGGGGGTTCCGAGCCAGGTCAAGGCTGCACCTATCCTCCTGCGAGAATCGTGCCGGCTGCGACTGCTCCTGCGGTCCATGCGAGGGGTGCGAGCGGCAGCGGCGGCGAATCAGGGTCATCGAGCGTTACTGCCGTAGCGCAAGAGGAGAGACAGGGGTAAGTGTATACTGTACTCGCAGCTTAGCACAACCCATCATGTTTGTGCACTTCATGGGAGTCCGCCCACAAGTCTACCATCAGCTTTCGGACTGAAGTCACGACAATATCAGCGCTGATACAGCCACCTTCATCTCTCAGATCCGACACTGCGCGCAGGATGAACGATCACGATCACGATCACGATCACGAGACGCTCTCGAGCAAATCGAAGTACGATGCGTGGTATCCCGGGGACGCGTCCCACGGCGGTCGACCAGCATGGTGGAATCGCTACTTGTGCTGTGGATATGGTCCGGCATGTCTGCTGTGTCCCTGCTCCAGCTGGAATTGCGCTCATGAGTGTAGTTAGTACAATGTTAGTATTGCAGTGCGGGGACTTTGGTGCGTATCAGTGAGAGCAGTGCGCGTTTGATGCGTGTGTTCAGTGATGCCGTGAACTAGTCAGTCATCCAGTGCTTTCCATCTCATACGATATGATTGAGTTTAACGGTCGAAGGCAATCGGCGAAGCTTGTTAGAGTGTGTATGAGATATGGTCAGAATGGACAACTGCAGGAGATGCGCCGATGGGTAGCATCTGTTTGTCAAGGCGGCTTCGACTAGCGACGGGCCACCACGACTTGACTCCTTCATCAGATAGCATCCACCGCGCCCTCTCTTTCTCCACCAGCAGACCCGTCCCGAGCTCCGGATACTCGCACGCCCCACCCTTCGACCTTGGTCTCGCCGCGCCAGAGCTCGTGTCCCGCTTGTCCCGCTCGTCCCTCTTCGGATCCCCTTTCAACTTGGTGAAAAGACACTTTAGCCTTCTTGGCGGCTTTCCGTCGTTTTGCAGCTCGGACGGGACCGTCTAGCCCCTTTGCGTCTCGCACTGTTGAGGTGGATTCCCCGTTGGATAAGAATGCAAGAAGAGGAGGTGCGGGGAGTGAAAGTTTCGTGTTGCACTTCAAGCATGTTTGGTGGATTACGCTAAATGAATTCCGGCTGGCTGCCCGGCGAGTCGTGGGAGAGAAATCGTCAGATCAATCGGGGCTAGCAATAGGATGGATGAGAATTGACTCACGCCGATTTCGTATTCGTGATGTTAGCCCGGGAACTAGTACCGTCGCGCAGGTCCTGCACACGGACCGCTTGAGCGAAGGGTCACTATCGCACCAACATCGTCAGTCATGTCCACTCCGCAATCACACTTCCTTGGTTACGAGAGAAAAGAAATGAGAGGAGATGGGAAACAGGAATGTATAAGACTCACAGTTTCAACTGGGTATGAACGCCCATCTTCCTACACTCCTTCATCCCGGTCCTAGCCAGTCGGTCGAAGTCCACTGATCGCCCGTTCGTAGTTCCGTCTCCATCTTCCTCGATATCGTCTACCATCCTAGCCTTCCCTTTCCCTTTCACCGTTCTACTTTTGGCTGAAGCGTGAGCGGTCGAGCTGCACTCTGATCTCTGTCCTCGGGCCAAAGATTCGCCCTCACTGCCCTCACTGCTATTGTCGTTGAGCGACTGGAAGAAGATGGCCGCTTGATAGCTGAAATTAACCCGGTGGAATAGATCTCGACTGGGCATCACGGGTACTTGTGCAGGTGCAGTTGTCGGCGTAGCGGGCGCTCTCGTCTTGCTCTTCACATTGTTCGCTTGTGGTCGATTCGAAGGTCCGGTAGCGGGCTGTTTCGCCATTCTGAAAGATGATGATTTGTATCGATGCGTCACTTATATGTCGGTGTGATAGAGAGTAGAAACATGAAAAGAAGGAAGTGATGTCGGTAGTGATCGTGTTAGTAGCAGCAAGTGAAAATCAACTTTCCGTGACTGAATTTGTGTGGATGATAACGCGATTATGATTGCGATTATGATTATCTGTAGCAATTCATATCCACTTGCTTTGCCTTTGCACCTCTCCAACAACGCCAGACACTTTCTAACAACCCGTTCTATATCCAGTGGAAGAGAGGTCGAGCTGCGCGGGGCAGAGGCTTGCGGCAAAGTGCAAAGTGCAGACTGCAAAGCGCAATGTCACGCCGAGCTGGTACGCTGCTTCCTCTTCCACCCTCCACCCTCAGAGCAGAGCATACCGTACTGACTTATTTATCGTACGTAGTGGGCGGACAAGACGATCCGGTGTCTCTACTATCTTCTGACGAGGAGCCCGCCCGTCAAGCCGAGTGTGAGTCATCACTCACACCTAACTCGAACATGTGCTGATCATCAAGTACCGAGTATAGCTTCTCGCCCAAGACCCTTAGCTGCGTCTCGCGGTGGTACGTCCACCGTCGCTTCGTCACACCGACGGTGAAGCTGACCGAGATATCACAGTACAACTGCTGACTGTAGATATGACGCAGTCGGACTCTGACGATGCTCTCCGAGCTTCAGCGCTGGCTGCGGGCGCGTCAAAGAGCACGAGTACATCTCCGACGAAATCTCGAAGAGCTCGATTATCCATCAACAATTTCGCCAACCATGTCGATCTCAGCGATGTCGAGGTCCCGGAACAACCTCAACGGCCGAATCTCAGCGCTAAGGCAAGGAAACGGATAGAGGAGAATACAAGAGCGGGATCATGGCTCAATCCGACTGTCATGACGCCTAGTACCCGAACTCCTCGCCCAGAGGCAGACGTGGCCATGCAGCTCGTCAACCCTCTTGCCGCGCCTCCTGCTCAGCCTCGGGCTGCACTACGACCGCAGGCTAGCCCGCAGCGCGCAGAATCATCTCAAAGTGTAAACCACGCTCAACCGCGCGAAAGCACACTTACACAAGTGCGTCGTCCTCGACCACGTACCACCAGCACAGACGATCAGAACAAAGGGAATGGTAGCTGGCTTACCCCAGTCATCATTGCTCCCGATGGGTGTGACTCCAGTCCGGACCACGGACCTTTCGCAGAAGCTAGCGGTTCAAGTCTGCCCAATCAGAATTTAGGAACAGGGAGCTGGCTCAACCCGCTCATCGTTGCTCCTAGTGCCTCAAACTCAAGTCCGGAACCCGCTTCTATCGCAATGGCTGGGGGATCATGGCTCAATCCAACAGAGATTCAGCCTCGGTCAATAGGTACTTCAAGCAAACGCTCCCCTAGTCCATCTTCCCCTGATCCAGAGGGTCTATCAAATCTTCATCCGTTGTTAAGGAGCAGGCGCAAGGGAAAGGCAAGGAGGATCGAACCGCCATCTCCCTCACCGGAATTCATGGCGGGAGCTATCGATATGGCGCAGGAGATGTTGGCCATCCCTCCTCTGCCCATGTCGGATGATGCCGTCGCACAACCACGAGCTGGTCCTCGATGGGTTACCGGCGATGATGCGCCGCCAGTCAGCCAAGTCTTGGAACCGTCAAAGGCTGTCGCCGTGACGGGCTCTTCGGAGCTTACAAATCGTATTGGTGCACAGTCTCCATCTCCAATCCTCCCCTCACCTTTGCCGTCCACCGGAAACTCCGCTAGGATCTCCGGCATACAGCAAGATGAATTGTTAACCCCATCAGGAAACAATAGCCCTGTGCCATCATTGTCAGCTGTTATCGTTGAGGAAAAGCCCTCAGAGCCTGCCGATATCATCGATAACCAGCCTTCTCCTACGCTCCCGGATCACCGCGACCCTCTCGAGGACGCTACCGCAGTGCCCGGTCCAGTCGACTTTTCCATGGATATCGACATCAAGCCCACCTTGCCAGCATTGACGATACAGCATCTGCCAGCGGGCTCATCTGGCTCAATCTCGACATTACCAATCGAGATCGAGCTTGACGATGACGATCTTGCAGATCTGACTTCGAACGACGGAGACGCAGATGAGAACACATCAAATCGGGCTCACCAAGACACGGCGACGATAGTAGGCTTGGGACAAACCAGTGAGGATCAATTCGAGGAAGCGGTCGAGGATGTCCGAGTTGGCGTCGATGACGTGGCAATCGATCCAGCGGTACCTGCGTCTCCTCCACTTAGCTCGTCGCCATCAATCGAAGAGATCTCACCGGAGGAAATGCCATCATCCTCAAAGACAACGCTGCACAAGCATGCTGGACGAAGTTTTGGAAGGCTCGAGGTCGGTATAATGCCCAAAGGATCAAGTTCGGGTTCGCGTCGAGCAACAGCCGATCGATTCAGCTCGTCCAGACCGGTATCAACCTCTTCAGACCAGCGGTCGGTCTCCCCAAGGCTAGAAGTTGTCTTACCCACACGAAGTCGGCGGGAATGGCGTCGCCTAGTCGAGACAGAAGGCGAATCGGACGCGGAAGATATGCTCGAGGATGAAATACACAGTCCGCCCTCGAGCGGACCGTCGAATGGTCTTGATCTCATCGAGTCGAACGACTTGACTATCCATAGCTTCTATCCTCTCTCACTTCAGATACCTGATCCACCCCAACCAAAGGACAGACAAGGTCAAGCCAATCGAGTTCTTGATACGCGATTGATCGACGACTGGAACCGGCGCAAACCGCACTTGACAAAGAACCCAGAACTGCACAAAACAGTGTTCGAAGCGTACATGGCACACTGTACATCCATGGACGAACCTCTAGCAGGCGAAATAAGAGTAGTGAACAATATTGACGAAGAAGGCGCACCGCCCGACTTTGAGTTCCAGTATTCGAACAGTATGCTATACAACCCGGAAGTGCCAGACCCCGAGCTCAGTTTGGGATGCGATTGCGATGGGCCGTGCGACCCGAATTCGAAGACTTGTAGTTGTGTCAAAAGGCAGGAATTATACTTCTACAATCTCGGTATGAAAGGGTTCGCTTATGATGAGTGAGTGACTTCGGTATGGAGTGCGAATGGATCACGTTCTTCTTACTGATACGACCGGCTTGACAATAGGAATGGGCGGATCAAGGAGACTTCTGTGTCCGTTTGGGAATGCGGCAAGACATGCGGCTGCCCGCCGGAGTGCATGAATCGGGTGAGCAGTGAAACCGAAGATCCATCGCCAGAATGATATGCTTATTCCCTCTCACAGGTCATTCAGCGTGGTCGAGGCAAGAACACCCAGATTCAGCTATTCAAAACGGTTCGTTGTTCTCGTCTATCGCTGTAGAGTCCGCTGATGACATCTTGGATGCAGAAACTGAAAGGTTGGGGTATTCGAGCTGCTGCAGCTATACCAGCTGGTACGTTCCTCGGTATCTACGCGGGCGAGATGATCACCGAACACGAGAGCGAAGAGCGGGGTAATTACTATGCCAAATTGGGACGAACGTGAGCTTGACCTTCACATCACCGTTTCGCGTCATCATCTAATGGTCTTTGCGAATTATCGACCAGGTATCTATTCGACTGCGATGGATGGCAGATCTCGAATCCGCCTGCTGGGCTCGAAGCGGTGGATTCAAGAGCAGCCGAACTTGCTGAAGCAGCTGCGCAAAGGGCTAAACAGGCTGCGATCGAGGCGAATGACCCGGCCTGGGTGTATAATGCCTACAGTGGTGAGTCTGATTCTACTCTGTTGAAAATATGGTGCGAACATAGGCTGACAGCTCATGCAGTTGACGCGTTCCATTATGGGGTGAGTTATGGGACGATGGAAAGCTTTGACAATACTGATGTGCTGGTATCCAACTTGACTCCGTGAATAGAATGTGAGTTTTCTAGAAAGATAAATCACAGTCTCAAAGGGTTGTGCTGACGATCGCAACAATTGCAGTTCACACGCTATTTCGTGAGCACTCAAGCCTTATTGATACGTCCTCTTGCTGAAGTCCAACCCAATAGAACCATTCATGTGATCCTAATCTGGCCATCACGCAAGCTTATGTCAAGGTAAGCTACAGACTGCGGCCTAAGTGTGCTTCCCGTCAAACCCGAACTGACGGACTTTACTGCGCAGGACTTTCATCCCGAACGGCCTAGGTTAGTTACTACATTAGCACTAACGATGCCAGGGGATTGTTGCTGATGATATCACTTCGTGCAGCCTCGTGATCTTCGCTCGGAGACCAATACGAGCAAACGAAGAGCTCTGCATCTCATATAAAGGACTGCCGGTGCGTCATCTCAACTTGATTTACCCTGGAACGAGAGTAGCTGAGCCGAAATCGTCTCTTCGGTGGAACAGGACGACGAAGATGATAAACGTCCCGAACCCGAGCCTTCGCCCAACTATCGTAGTAGAAAGGGCAAGAAGGCAACTAGCAAAACTTCCGCATCGGCCCATATTACCGGAACGACCAAGAGCAAGGTTGCGGCAAAGGATCGTTGCATGTGGTCAGTACTTCGGCGTGTCATCAATTACAAGTTGGCGGATAGCTGACGGACCACGATTTGATGATTTGATAGCGGCACTCCTCTATGTGATGGCAGAATGTTCAATTATGGTGATTGAGGAGAAGTGATGTTGAATGCTGTAACGATTGTCTGTTATAACTGTGTACATATCCACTTGTCTAGCTATCTATGTGCACTCGGTGCTTTTATGTCCATCTCAGGTGTTAGGTAGTGCAGCGAGGCACTAGGTAAGGTGTATTATTTAGATCATACACATCGGGACACAATGTCCTCCATTTATGAGTGTCCGAGTAATCGAGATCTGAAGTATGTATGTAGACGAAGTAACGTGTGCGTCACGCAATATCAACATGTTATTTCTACGCCATTGTCGACATCCTCAGATGGAGAGGGTTCGCCGAGCGTCTCGTCCAGTGCGGTCTGGAGCTCTATTAGCAGATCTTCTGTTCTCGCCACTGCGTCAGCGAGGTTTCAAGTGGTCGCAGCTTGGGTTGGCAAGGTAGATATGCGTACCTGCTTGAGCGAGAGCGACTCTGTATTCTTCGTTGGCGACGTTGATTTCGCCTTGGAGCTCTGCTATTCTTCCCGCCTACGAGGGGCGACAATTATTACCGGAACACAGGGAAGAGCAGATGCGACAAAGAGAGAGCATGCATTGTCAGGTCAGCTCTTCTTCTTTCTGTGCTATGGCATGACAAGGATCTTTCGATGGTAGATGGGAAGGGGAAGGGGACGAGGACGACTCACACGCTCGATACTATCGTCTTTCTTCGGTAAAGCAGCTATGAGCACATGGATATCCTTTGTCCGGCGTATGATGTCGCCCACGAACGTCTCTATCGCGGCTGGCGAGCGCAAGCGATATCATCACCATCAGTCATCAAGTTCTTTACCGCACACAAGCAACGCTCGCATCCGCGCCCGCACCCAAACTCACTCTTGTACTCTGCCCGCGAGGCTGCTTCAGTGGTGTGCAAAGTGGCCGGAATGGATTTTGACGCTTGCTCGAATTGCGTTCGGCGCGTGATGTATTCGATTGAGGTGGAAGTTATCGTGAGGAGCTATCGTCAAGTCAAAGTCAGACCATAGATGAGCATCAGTGCGATGAAGGCATTGCACCGATGCACCGCTGCAGCCGCGCACACTCACGTCGAGGATTGCATCCTGAAGCTGAGTGATCCTGTCCTACAGCCACAAACACAAGCACGACCATCAACCCAACTGATCAGCTCATACTCGACAAACACCAACAAAACGACCCAACCCACCATGTCAGTCGATAACTCGTCGTTGAGCATCGCTGGTAGCGCGCAAGGTGGTTTGCGGCGCTATGACATGCCCGACGTCTGTGTCCGGGTCACGGGGAGTACAGTCTATGCTGCAGTCGGAAGTGACGGGAGTAGATTCAAGGTGAGAGGTGAAAGGTGAAACTGAAATTCAAGGCAGAAAGAGGATGGAATCCGGTTATTCGGGATCAATTGTCGAGTGATTAATGGTTTCAAGTAGTTCATTCGCGTCAATCAATCACAACAACAATAACAATAACAAAAACAAAAACAAAAACGTCAACAACAGCAATAACAACGCTCGATACAACGCCCTCATCAGAATATAGCAGCGACTAGCAAGGGACGCGTCGCGCTCAGAGGCGCGAACATATGGGACCATGTCAGCCCCCGAAGAAGTCTACGATAATTTGACATCGTTGCTCAACCCACTTTCTCTCACTGGTCGACATCGCGCAACGTCCGAGATTTCTGATGGCCTAAAGCGCATACGGAGGGTGCTGCTCACCGAGGGAATACCGGAGGTGGTAAGTGGATCTCTCGACCTCTCCACCGTGCAGCACTAGGCCAGCGTCACGCCAACCCGATTTTGGCTCTATACCTAAATGTTATCAGTCACTCGGTACATATTGATTGCTAATTCCCCTTACCGCTGTTCACTCAGCCCGGAAGGCCCTCGCTTCGCCCACGAATATGGAAACTCATGCTCAAAGTCGACACTCTGAACGCAGAAGACTACCTTCGCTGGGTCTCAATGGGCGCGTCGTCAGATTCGCACAAGAGTGCGTGTTGTTTGTTTTACCTATATCGCTAAGATCTTTCCAGATCTATCTCTTTAAACATCGAGCTGATGTTATTGTGTTCTGTTACATTGATTGATTTGATAGTCAAGAACGACACGTTCCGCACTCTAGCGACGGATACGCAGTTCAAGGGCAAAGTCAAGGAAGATATGCTCATTCGTCTTCTCGAAGCATTCGTGTGGAAGATCACTTGTGAGCTAGCCTTCGCATGTTACCACACGACGCAAGACGGAAGGCGGTAGACGCGTGGCAGAGCTTTGATTTGAGCTGATGTCAAACTCCCGACTCAGCTTCGGAATCAGAGGACCAGGGACAGCCGTTCAAGTATGTTCAAGGTATGTGTTCACCTCGCTTTCATCACCGAGTCGACTCAAGAAAGCAGGATACGACCGCTTACTAGCTCGCACAGGCATGAACGTCCTTTCCGCGCCGTTCTTGTACGCTATGCCATCGCAGCTCGAGGCGTTCGCGTGTTTCTCGACTTTCATCGAGAACGGGTGCCCGCAGTATGTCCAGCCGTCCCTAAAGGGCGTTCACGAGGGATTGAAGGTGTGTCCGAGAGCCCCAGATTGTCATATACCACTTCTTTCCTCGTTTCTCACTCTGCCAGCTCTGACCATCGACGAGCTTGCCGTTGTCGTTGTGTGAAGGGACTTGCGCTGATCCACCACGACGCAGCTCCTCGATCGATGTCTCGAGATTGTCGATCCAGAACTATACGATAAACTAGCCAGCAAGAATCTCAAAGCGGAGATCTACGCTTTCCCCTGTGAGTCCGCGCTGTGCCTCACCTCGCATCCCATTTATGATCACCTCGCTGACTTGCTTCGTGCTATTGATGATGTCGTAGCTGTCATGACGCTATGTGCCTGTACGCCTCCGCTGGAGGAAGTGCTTCGATTATGGGAGTGGGTTGCAGCGCGTCCTCTCGCCTGTCGTTCGCGTCAATCAGCGTCCCGACGCGGCGGAATGTAGTCACAGGTGAACGTCGAAACATGCTGATTCCTGTACCAGCTTCTTACTGGCGTTCGGCCTGCATCTCAACGTGCTGTGTGTGATAGCGCAATTGCTTTTGATCAGGCAAGAACTGATGGATTCGCCCTCGTGAGTACACGCACTTGCACTTATCCTCGTCCCCCTCAATGCAACCCGCGGGATGATGAGCACACCTACATCGGCTCGTAGAAGCTTACGCAGACAACCGAGCTGACGCGAACACATCCAGGCCGATGAAGATTCTACGCACGTTCCCTCCGCTCGATGCTAGACCAGTGATAGGCGTTACGGTCGCGCTAGTCAAAGATATCCCGGAGGAACTGTATCGCGAACTCGTCGCGCATCCGTACGCCGTGTGACCGACGTGTGCTCTCATTAGCCAGGCTTGATGCTTTCACCCGGCTGCCTGTCTAAATCCTCTTCAAGTCTACCTCAGCCTCGGAGACAAGGCTGGACTCGGGCTCCGTTGGAAGTGAAGGTCAATCAGTACCATTCCTGTATTCAATGTTGTAGTCTTCCATAACCCGCATACTCTTATACCATTCCAAGAATCGATAACCATGTAAACTATTCAAAGTGCAGAAGGACACCCGTGCATACGCGCATACATCTCTCCGGACAGTACGATAATAAGCATTACCATAATGATGTGGTAGAGTAGAGCATATGCAAGCGGCAATGTGAGTTACTAGCATGTACTCAAGCATTTCGTAATAGTCGTGAGATCGTCATAGTCAATTACCTAGTATTGTCCCTTGTCCGAACAGCGCCTCGTCCCGCCTCGCTATTTCAGCAAGTCATCCATCACCCATTACTCCGATCACACGAATTGCTCCAGGGACCACTAAATCTTACCGCCCAAATTCCGTCTGGGCACCACTACCGGACCTAGCACAGGTCCAGGCGTGCCTCTTCCACTCCCACTCTTGATCGGCGTGCCCATGCCGACTCCTATTCCTCGTCCTGCTCCTGCGCTTGCACCTGCGACTCTACCTCTCACAGCCATTCTTCCGTTACTGGATCCCGGCGCCAGAGGTCGAGAAGACTGCGTTGGCTTTCTGATCGGTGTACCGCTCACGGCCGCGCCCACACTCCCGTTTCTAGTGGCCGTGGCCGTGGGAGCGGAAGCGAAGGTGGAAGATGTCGAAGTCGAGATCGATGTCGGGGGTATGTTGAATGCGCCGTACTCTTTCCATAGTCCTGCCAGGGCTCTATCTTCGCTCGGAGCCTTTTTGTGCATTGTGCCTGCGCCAGCCGTCGACGTCGATGTCGATGTCACTTTAGCAACAGGCGCCTTATTGCCCTGACCGTCATGGACGGTGTCTCGCTTCAGGGCTATGCGAGTAGCAGGTCTCGTAGCTTGATCGCCGGAAGCACTCGTTGTCCGCGACGAGCCAGCCGCAGAAGCCGTGCGCGACGAAAACCCAGAATTCCACGCTGGCTTACTCTGAGTGACCACTGGAGGCATTGATCCCGCCATGGCCCTCGCTCCACTGCCGTTGGTATTGGCATTGGGTCGATTGAGTGTTATAGTGGGCGGTAGCGACCTTCTAGCTTTGCTCGCTGCTCCAGATCTGATCGGCTCGCCGCGCTCGCCGCTAGGTACATTGTCGTCTGGCCGAAGCCGATTGGCAAACTTGGCATTCGCAGCGCTTCCCGCCACATGTCCTCCACTTGATCTTCTGATTAATCCTACCCGAGCCTCAGTGTTCGGGCCCACTTTGTTTCCCGTCGGTGATCTTGGCGGAAGGGTTGTCCCGGTACGAGCGGTAGTGGAGGCTGATCTGGACTTCGACATTTGAGGAACAGGTTTGACTTGATCCGATCCTTTGAAAGCGAAAGACATGACCGACATCCCGTCGGATGCATTGGAATCTGAATCGGCGTCTTCGTCACGATGTGACCTAGAAGGCGTTGACTTCGAGGGTGAACCGCCATCAGTCTTCAAGGGGACTTTGGTCGGGGTACCGTGAGGAGTGCCCGGTATGGAAGGTAGAGCGGTTTTGGCCTGTTTGGGAGAACGAGGCGGTGCTTTCGAGGCGGATATGACAGGTTTGACAGGTTGTCGAGAGTGAGAAGTTCTATATCGCATCGCGCAAGACGTCAGCATGGTAATGGCCAAACGCACCAATTAGCAACTGACTCTTTCTTGTCTGAGGAAGCGGTAGCGCTGCCGATTCTCGGCTCAAGGTGCCATTCGTGCACCTTTACGAACTGTTGTTTGCGATCAGTCATAATACACCGTCGAAGAAGTGTAATTATAGCTCACGCGATACAGGTTCCTTGGTCTGACGGACGAACGCCGCTTGCTCATTGTAGCGTGTTTAGGTTTATCCAGATCGGTAGTGGAATTCGAATCCGATTGCTTGCTTAAGCTTGACATGGGGAGCTGAGTAGTGCCAATTCGCGCACAGAGCAGCGAAACATCGGAGAAGTGGCTGTGGGAGAATCAGCGCTGATAAAGAGCTAGTAAATCGATACTCACACGATCCAGAGATCCGTGTTCTCCCCGTGTCCACTCTTGAGCATGTCACTGAGCCGCTTGAACGATTTCTTCTGCTTAACGGAGGCTGGATCCAGCGTAGACTTCGATTTCACCTCGCCGTTTGTGGGCTGAGCATATTGGGCTTCGCTCAGAAGCATACGATTGGGTTTCGGCGTGATCATTGCCTGTGGACTCGGTCAGCTGCTGCCGATGGTACATTGCCGCTTCACTCGCCTTGTCTGCTTCCAAGCCCTCGATCCTAGCCCAGGCATCCCTGGTCTTCTCTCTCTCCTCGAAGCTGCTCTTTTCGTCTTCGATCTGCCTTACGATCACTTCCACCTCATCCACCATGCTCAGTGTCGCCTCATATTCTCTCAGAGATGGGTCGGTGTTGTATAATAGATTTTGGAATAGCAGGGGATATTTGAGTAAACGCTGGAAAGGCTTTGAGAGCGAGATCACCAGTCCAGACTCGCCTCGATCCGCTGCCAGCTCGTCGAGGGAGATCAGCAGTCGGCCAAGTTTGCCTATATCACTTTCATCTATTCGACGAGAGTTGCGTTTCGAAGATTTGGTAATAGTGTGTGAATGAGGATGAGTATCGCCAAACAGGCCCAGAGCGTCGTCGACCTGCTCCAGTGCTCGTTCCAGATGCAGCACGTAGACGTTGTATTCCCGCAACACGTATGACTAGCAGTCGGGACTCAGCAAGCAATCGGTAGTCAACATGTGAAGGACTTACATGTGCGGTGAAGACATCAGCCAAGCTGCGCACTAAAGGGTACTGATCCTCATATCGTCTTCTAAGGGCAGCGGCTAGCTTGACGTGACCCTCCAAAATCCCTCCAGAAAGCACAGCCATGATTTTCTCCAATTCTTCTGGCAGGCGGACATCTCTGCTTGTGACGGACGAGCTGGAAGACACTCGGTTATGCGGTTTGTGCAGTTTGGCATGCTGCGTCATTTCGGGTTGATATGACATCCTCGCGTGTAGTGCAGGCATGACAGGATGAGTCTCGTGCGCAGCGCTACTAGCTCGCCTCGGGACAGGCGGCATCGAGTGGCGAGAACGACTTGGGATGAGGGATGAAAAGCTCGATTTGCGGAGGCTTTCCGACGGCCGGCCGTTTGAGAGGATGTTGTACGCGTTCATCCTTGCTGCAGCTGACGGCGGTGGGACAGAGAGAGTATTCCCCGCTCCATGGCTTATGGCCTCTTCGCTCGGTGTCACAGGACCAGCAGTACTTGTGGAGCTGTCAGAGGGTATACGAATATCTCCGCTGCCGAAGCGACCGGACGTCGCATATCTGGCTGCTATGGGGAGATCGGTGACCGAAGTTGACGAAGAGGTGGGCGATGTAGGTGATACCAGGGAGAGTGTACGGCTGAGTGTTGCTGTGCTGTCGAATAATTCGAGATGCGGTGATTGTGCAGAGGGTGGGAGAAGATTTCGACAAAAGGTCTCATTGAGCTTGATGAGCTCCTGGACGTATCTGTCATGGGCTGTCAGCGACAGTAGGACATGACGAGGGCAGATAGTCCGCCTACCTTTCTTCGCTGCTGACAATCTCCCACAAAACCTCTTGTCTCGTTCTCTCCCGTGGACTCAAGTTGGCAACAAGCTCTTCGTCCGCCATAGCGCTCCAGCTATCTGGCGGCGGCAGGTAACTCCCTGTGCTCATTGCTCCCAAGGAGATCTCTGATGGCGTAGGGGACAGCATGGAGCTTTTCGCTGGCGAATGGGAGCGGTTGTGGGACATGATAGGTGATGATAGAGAGGTGGGATTTGACATTGGGGGCATGGAAGCTTTGCGATCTGTCGGTGGTCGAGAAGTGAAAGACGAGAGGAAGGGCGATGATTGGCGCGATATCGGTCGGGGTCTGGAGGAGGAGACCGACTGCGCAGTAGGTGGGCGAGAGGCAAGGATCAGTGGTCTGAGTGCGGATGTCGACCTCTTCTTGCTGGGGGAAGTGGAAACGGCTCTCTTCCCACTAGCCCTGCTTGACGGGCGACCTCGAGAGTTTTCTCCATTGGCATCACCTGCTTCCAGGTTACTCATTTCATCCAAATTGATGACCACACTTGTGGTTGGTGTGGGTACTGGGCTTCTGAACGTGACCTTTTTCCCTCCTGCGTTCCCAGCTTCCATTTCAGGCCACAAACCAATGACAGGCACTAGCCCCGCTTCCCGTCCGTCGTCGACATCTAGAGATTGCGGTTGCGTGCATTCCGACGACGCCGAAGCGGACGTAGAAGCACAGGCGGGCGAATGAGAATGTTGGGCTGGGACAGGTGTGGACGAGCGAAGCGTTATTTGACCCGGGGTTTCGATTGTCTTGGACGTCCTAGAAGAAGGCCTGCGTTTGAGCAGGGAAGGTGTTCTTTTACTGCGTATCGACGAGGCGCCAGATCCAGAAGCCAGATTCTCTTTCTCCTGCGTGGACATTGACGACGTCGGACGAGAAGTCGAAGTCGACGACGGCGGAGGGCTCTGGTTTCCATGTCGCAGCTTTGTGAAGAGGGACTTCATGTTGAGCTCTCGTTGCGCACTGCAGCGTACACTCCTATGCTTCCCGCTCTATCTTTGACGGCACTGAAGTGTTGTGGTAATCATATGAATGCGTATAGTTGTAGAGAGTGATATCACAAATGTATATTGATGACTGATGGATTGATGGTTTGACGGAAAGATGAATTGTACTCATCTTCGTACAAGCAGCGTAATGACGTGTTTTGATCTGTTTCCAGTCCATGTTGGACATACGCAACGTGACAAAGGACATGGATCATCTGCACTGCTCTGTTCATTGACGGTCGATGATCCACTAAGCGTCGTTGCTGCTACCATCTGCACTCGGGGCACGCTCATACGCAAGCACACACCGACTGGACAGTGTACTGACTGGCCTCGAACTCTCTTCTGTCCGCACACAGCTCGATCCCCATAATATAACAGCAGTCGTTCATAGGCTCTGATAGCAGCTCGCTTGTCATACTAGACGGTACTATGCGAATACACCACCACTACACCCTCTCTTTCTGCACCATTCACCTTGCTTTGCACAGTAGTGTACACATGTCAGATGTCAGACGAGCTGAAAATCAAATATCAAACATTGCGGTTCAGACAAACAAGTCAAGCGCGCACGGACACACGCGTCACTCTCCCTCGCAGCGTTATGCCACGTCATCCACATTATACTGTACTGCGAGGTGTATAACCCCGTGTACGACCTTTGCTTTTGCTGACGTAATACGGGCGATTGCTGCTTGCGGTCTACTTGAGTAATGATGATCTTGGCATTGAAGTGGTAATTACGACCAAGCATTAACTGCCACATTCGCTCAACCTAGGATTGCATAAGCTGTGTATAAGCTGTTCGTACACTGGAGATTCTCTGCAGCATTGCAATCACAACCTAGCTGTATACTATCACGACTCCATCGTCCAACTGTGTATATTCCTGGGATACTCACTCACCATTCCCATTCAGCGAACCGTCATTCAACCACCCCCACACTCGCAGCCTGATTACTCCAAGCGGCAGGACAATCAATATCAGGCCTCGCTACTGCGCGTTCTACCATCCAATGTTCATGACGTAGTCCTTACCACTTTCGATATTTCAACATTGCACCTTTCGACGTTCGACATCCGACAGTCGACTTTCAATATTATCATTAGACCTCTTGCTGGCAAATCCTCATTACCACGCTTGTCCACAGATCTACTATTTGCTCACCAGCGGTGTTGGTAGTAGACCGTGATCAGCATGACTATTCTCGCCAAGCCGTCGCGCTCATACGTTAAACATCACGACGATTCGGGGCTGAGCTCGGTCGGCAATGGACAATACTCAGATGGCAACAAGCAGACGACCAAGGCTGACGGTGGCTTCAAGACCTATCGACCGCGTGAGTGGACCATTGACATCTCAGAGTACATGGAAGAATCGCTAACGCTGTGTCGCAATCTCTTATGCACAGCTCTAACGGAAACGCATCTTCGGCGGCCGCTTGGATACGATCCGCATCCAAACTCCCACTTTGCACCTCTTCCTCCCGCGTTCCAGCTCGCCAGCAAGCACAAGCAGAAGAAAGATCAGGCGTTGGCTGGACAGCGAGCCGAACTGGATCATATCTTACAACCCGGCTACAAGTCTACATCAAATGGGATCGATGGGGAGAATGACAGTTCTAGTATCGCTGGGCCAAGTCGGCAATCGGCAAGTCGGACAGCAGGAGGTCTCAATGGAGGTGCCGACCGAAAAGGCAAAAACGCTGCAGGACTTGGTATTCGCCCCTCGGCTTCGATCTCAAGTTTCAAGCAACAGCCAAATGGAGCTGGACGCCGGTCGGGAGGGTTAGGAGGAATATACATCGGTTCCGATGGCAAGATCCACGACACGGAGTTCGACCCCTTCGGCAACGTGGCCGAGATGTCCAGGCGGAAGTCGCGCCGGCGTAGCGCTTTTGGTTCAGACCGACGACGGGGCAGCGCATCATCTTCATCCTCTAGCTCCGGGAGTGACGTCAACGAGCTTGCATCAACCCGTAGAAGTGTAGATGCCGGAGGTCATGAATCAAGAGATCGGGAGGAGGAGGAAATAAGACGACGTCTGGAACAAGACCGACGGAGACTCGATGATGTTTCCGGGTTCGCAGCGGCACGGCGGCGAAGCATGATGTCGGATCGCAGCGGCAAAGCCACGCCATCGATACGTTCAAGTGAAGACGCCCCGGTATCAAATTACAGCGCTAGCCTTGCATTGAACGGGAGGACCAAGTCGCAGCAGGGGTACTACATTCCTTCGCCTCTTTCTCCTACTTTTGGCCCACCACCAACCGGATCCTCTTACAACACCGCTAGAACCATGCCCACTACAGCAGAGGTGGACGGAGACGAAGAGATCTCTCCAGCAAAATCCATGGAAATCACAAAGCCACAAACACATCATACCAAGCCGCATCAAACCAAGAGCAAAGTCGAGGTTGCCCCTGACGGTTCGACGAAGGTGACTGGATTCGACGCACCTGTTACCCCAGTACCGCCCGCAACCCCAGCAATGCACAGCCACCTACTCCCTCCTTCTATACCGGACACGGGCAGGATGAGCTTTGCGTCTCGCGGAAGCTCTGAGTACACGCGTGAACGACCACCAAAACCTGCTGAGAGACCTCGAGAGGAACTTTTCCCGGAAACGCCGGCTCAGATCAAGCGCCGTGAGGAGCGAGAGCGACGATCCGGTCATACGGCAGCCATGACCTCGCGCGTCAGTAGTCTAGCCGTCGACACGGTCATAGCAAGCTACGGGCGAGCGCGAATTCTGCCTGAAATTGAGATCGTCGAAGATGATGATCCTCGCATTGTCTTTCCTCCCGATGGCAAAACGACACGCCTTCAACTCACGCACGATCACGTCATACGCGGTCCGTTCGGTCATGCTCTTCATGCTCAATCCGGACCGGGATCTGACAGTCGTCGCGCTTCATCTGCCCACTCCTTTGGTGCGGGAAGCAAGGTCTCGTCTACGGTGGATGATGATGGCGGATATTTGCCCAGTCGCTGGGCCAATGGAGATAAGGCTTTGAGAGTGACGGAAGATGAGCGAGAAAAGTATAGGCCAATGGAGTGGGGTGAAAAACACGGTGACGTGGCAGGGCACCCCGATGATTGGCGGTGAGTGCGGCTCGTATTGTCTGTGAGGGCAAATAATCGTGGGCACAATTGCTGACATAATCTACAAATTTCAGACCAAACACCAAAGAGCAGGTCAAGCGGAATCTCAAGGACATTGCCACAAACGCGCGCTTCAGTCTGTTCCGTACCAAGAAAAAGCTATTGCGCAAGGCGGATATGTAAGATGATTGCGGGGGAGGCGATGATCTGCAATCTCTGTGTGGGGTTGATCTTGGCCAAGTGCAATAGCAGGCTTGGCAGTGCGTGTAATGATGTACGTGTTCGAAATGAGGGTTGCATTTATGGCGGCCGTTGGACAAGACTCATTACTGTATCTGGTGCATATACACACACACATATACGGAAATGTAGCCAATTGAAAATGAATATCAAACGTGACCGAGGCGAAACTGGAGACTGGTTACTGGAAACTGCGCAAATTTGCTCATGGCGTCACCGGGCCAAGTGCCGAGTTAGTGTTTGATAATCTGATGCCAAGATTGCCAAGCGAATGAAAAAAAGGTCCCGTCTCTTGGCAATCCGCTTTTCAGGTTACTTACTCTGTTCACCCACTGCGTGTATCCTCTCCCCCACTCTTGTTTCTTGCTTGTCTTCTCCTTACAGCGCTTTCTTTTTCACTCCTCAATCGTCAATCACGACTACGTACCAGTGACTGAGTACTCGGAGACGACTTCGACCTCAACTTGCACACTCGACAGAAGAGACATCTATAGCAAACATCATCTTCGACGGACAACGTATCCGCCCTGCTTCCCTGGTCGCGACTCCGACTGACATCGACATCGCATCCACAGCCTTGGAACAAGCATCCTTCAAGTCTCTGCGCCGGTCAAGAGACACTTACTATTACCCTCTGTCTACCTTGAATGGAGAATCACACAATGACTTACCCCTCTCTGCCAACATCCGCGTATCTCCACCCTCTCCCGCGCTCATCTTCATCGTCCTCCTCCGCCGACCCAGAAGCTGAGATCATCACTCCCGAACTACCATCGAGATCCACGATCCCTTTCGCATCGGACGATTCGGATGACCCGGTCCTCCAATGCAGATGGGAGGACTGTAAGCACGTCGCTGGCTCGCCGGACGATCTGTACGATCATCTTTGCAACAAGCATGTCGGGCGGAAAAGCACCAATAATCTCTGTTTGACGTGTGGTTGGGAAGGGTGCGGCGTAAAGTGCGTCAAGCGCGATCACATCACTAGTCATCTCAGAGGTATGTCCAGTACGCCTACGTATACAAATCGCAATCCCTGCTGATATTATGTGAAAACGCGCAGTACACACACCTCTCAAGCCGCACCCTTGTGCAGTCTGCTCCAAGACGTTCAAGCGACCCCAAGACCTCAAGAAGCACGAGCGCATCCATACACAGGAACATCACTCGTTGCACAAACTCAGCAAAGCGACGACATCAGCAGACCCAGCGTTCACCTCTCGGGTATACAGTGGTCCAGGTCTCACAGACCGTCGTGTATCCGCAGACGACGGGCGTCGTTCCCCACTATCTCACTCTCTATCCCCGTCCAGCTCGTCGTCGCATTCGCATCTTCTTCCTTCGTCGCCATACGAACATCTCTTGCCTGGCCACCATGGCGACAAATCGGTATCACCAGACCCGTCAACGCTCGCCGCGCTGCACCGAAAACAACATGAGGAACTGGCTGCATACCAGCAACGCGAAATGCACATGCTCCAACAGCTTGCGTACAACCAGTCGCAAACTCAAGCATATGCTGTGCGCTTGGCCAGCGATGGCTTCGCTCCTCAAGTTGGCGAAAAGAGGAGCCAGGATGGTCGAGATGGCTTCGATGACCTGTTGACCGATATGAAGAAGCGCAAGATCGAGCCAGTGTACAATGCGGGTGAGTCCAGACTGCTTTGAGCCACCGATTCCAGCAGCTGACATGGTCACATCATTCATAGACATGATGCACCGCCTCAATTCACTTGTAGCTCCGTCCTTGCCGGCAGGATTCCCTCCTATCTCGTCGGCTCCACCGACCAATACCTTCTCGAATCCTGCTGTTGATACATCATTCAATGCGTATCCAAACCTTCTCAACGTACCGCAGCCTACTGCACCACCCTCACAATCACAACCAACTGCTCCATTATCGATCCCCGAGATCCGAACAGAAGCCGATCTCGCCATGTTCAACGAGTTCATGATCTCACTTGGACGTGATGCGACCGGTACCCAGAATGGCCTGCACAATGTCCCGATGATGCAGACCGGTTCTAGCTCTGGCATCTCGGCGTCTCTCAATTCCGAATCACCCAACTCGGACTTCAGCCCTAGCATGGAGGATCTCTTCAACAGCGAGGAACTTGCTTCGCTTGGTCTGTCAGGCATGCCTGGAATCCCCATGCCCGAAATGATGTCTGGCACCGCTGGGTCTATGAACCATTTGTCGTCTTCGATGCCGGGACCTTCGACGTCTATCAACTTTGGCGGTCTGTATCCATCATTGGACCACATGACTGGTCGACCACGGACTGGCAGCGAATCCAATGTTTCTGCGCCTGCCGACCCGCTTCGCCGGCCTATTGCTGGCCTGCCTCGCGCGTCAACCGGCAGCGTTGGCATGATGTCCATGAAGCCCACTTATCCTGCCAACATGTACGGCACAGGTCAGGCACAGTACCCAGAACTGCCAAATTACATGCACACTCAACCTCCATCAAGTTACTCCTTTGACAATGGCGCCGCTGGATCCATCGATCACAACTATGCCTCATTCGACTCTCTGGCCAGGTCGAAACAGCATCAATCGATGTATCCCGTTGCGACTCTTGCGCCTAAGGACTTTTACAAGAAGACTTACAGGCATGTTGCTCCGCTGGGTGCGAGTGTATCCGCTCGTAACACGATTCGCGAAAGTGCGGAGAGAACGGGAGGAATGGACGACGATGACGATGAAGCATACGGGCACGATGTCGAGGAGCCTGAAGAGCTCGATATGGATGATGATGAGGAGACGACGCCTAAGATACCAGTCCGCGCTCTATTGAGCGAGGCCGAGTCGGATCCAGCATTGAAGCTCCCTGCTATAAGAGAGCGAACAAACGACGATATGCCTCAAGCAGGTCGACAGTCATTACCGCCAATACATCAGCAAGTCGAATTCGATCTGGGACATTATCGCTCTTCGTCCACGTCAACGTCTACTTCCAGGTCTCATTCGCCTGGCGCTAACAGGGCTGTGCCAATTAAGAGACATACGGAAGACGAGATACTGCGCGGTGTCAAGCGACTCGAACTTGGTGGTGGAGGATCCATCTCGACTAGCAACAACGATGACGCCGAGGACGAGGACCGCGAATCCAGACCCGGCACGGCTACTGCTACTGCTACTGCCACTCCCTTGTTATCCAAGACCAAAATGGCGGAAATGAGGAGACAGCACGCGCAATTGATCAGAGCGTGGATGGTCGCTGTGAACCTGGATTGGAAGCGGCGACAACTTGAGAATACACAGGAGGATGAGCTCGAGGACGAGGATGAAGTGCGAGTCAAGGAGGAGACAGATAGGTCCAGAGAGGTCAGTGTGGCCGCGTGAGAATAAGAATCGGACATTGTACTACTGTAGAGTAAAGTCTTTCGGAATCGGGAATATGAGGGATACAGTATGGGCTCAGGTAGATTTTCGTGTTTGTAAAGATTCATGTAACATGTACTTTCGCCGTCCGGACTCTCATTTCATGCCCAGTACAAACAATTTGTCGGTGAGATCACTGTGTGAAATGATACTCGAGGTCTACTGTATCTACACCGAGCTATCGCTTATCGATCATTTCAGAAATGGAAAGAGCCCTGGAATAGCCACCTGTTTCACGAGGATCAGGCGGTTCCGCGGTATCTCTTTACAGGCATCACATGCTGATCGTGTTGAGATGGTACGGCTCCATTGAAAGGCATTTGGGACAGTGAAGCCCAACTCTACTGCTGCGATGCTGTTCGAACGTCCGACCTTTCCGACAATCGCGACTCGCCGCTGTCCAGCCTTGCTACTTGGGCTTGTTTCGGCGGGAAGGGAAAAGGTTTGTGAAGAATCGCTCATTATCAAGTGTATATCGAACGCACCGCTGATATAAATGTTCGACACAAATAGCAGATTGTTTGCCATCATGATCTTGTCGTTCTGGCGCAGGGGTGGCACTGCTAAGGTAATCACAAACCCATCTGCTCATTGAGAGGTTCGACCCTGTGAGAGAACGAGAGAGAGAAAATCGTGTGAAGGTAGAGCGTCATACTTACATCGGATGTAGAAGGCACAACGTTGATAGCGTCATGGTCGTCCTGTGGAATGACGACTGCATCTCGACTGCAAAGCTGACAAATGCATCACGTAGTATAAAGGACCACTGGGAGAATGATTATCCAGATAATTTGTCATCCACCACTCAAGGTTACACTAAGTGTGGCAGTACCGCACTGGCGACTTCATTCTCCCATAGCGCTTTTTGTTCAGATTCCTCTTTGATCTTGTGAAGGTCATGAACTCTATTTCACCCTGTTGGAGATGTCGGGCAGAGAGGTTTCCGCCTACTCGGAGCGTCTCCTTCTGCGGTGAGAACGTTGTCCTAATCTCCAGTATCAGTCCCATGATATCACAGGGAACTCCCTGTCGACAATTTGAGCCTGTGACACAGTCCGAACTTCCCCGTGCTCCGATATAGTGGGACGGATGGAAGCGGCCGATGTAGTATCTAGCGGTGCATCCTCCACATGATCTTGGGGATTGCTCGTGGACGCGCTAGCGGTTGACTGCGCTGAGACCCCTGCCCCTTCCAAATTGGGCATTGGATCCGGTTGATCGTCCGGAAGGTTGAGAAAGAGGGATGATAGATCGCTTTCATGTACGCGCACTGACTGAGACAGGGGAGAGGGTACAGACCAAGCCGAAGCCGGAAAGCAACGATTTACCTTCGACATCGTCCACAATTGATTGATAGTGTGACCATTGTATGTGACCTGAACGGCTTCGGTGGCCTTCTCCCGGGTCGTGTCCCATACACCGAACGTGCAGAGTCGGTCTTTGCTCTCGCATGAAGTGCAACGTCTGCGATAGAGAACAGGAATGGTCAAACATGACTTGCTAGCTGCCACGAGTGACAGGTCCTGGTTCAGTCAAGATGGCGGAGTACTTCGAGGACAGTATTGCCGAAAGATTACGCAGCTCGCGATCCCACAGCTACTCACGGGCTTCCGGGCTCGAGGAGGCATTTCCACCTCCCCTGTTTACATTCGTCACAGGCCGTTCGTCCCCGATGCAGGGGAACGAAATCAGAAGCGCCGGGGAGCGCAGCATCCCATGTCACGGCCGGGAATTTGCTGCGACCGGTGTCGTGTGATAGTTCGGCCTGCTCGACTTCCGCGATTGGCCGATTTACAGCACTGGTCGTGGGGCTAGGCTCGACCGGGAAGCAAGAGTAGCTCATGTTTGATTTTGCACGAGATGGACTGCTGCTGTGACTGGCTTCAAAGATAGCAATGGTCAAAACATCGTGACAGACGCTTGTTCGCCACCGTCGAAGGGCTTCATAAGACAGCTTAGAAACACAGCTGCTGGTGGAGAGTTTCGACCCTTTCAGATAACGCCTGCCAAGGTTGAGCGTCATCTACATGGAAGGCACGACGTTCGAAGGACGTTCTCGGACGACGAGGCTGGTAGCTTGTGGGACGATTGCAAAGACGAGAGAAGAATGCATCACATAGTACAAAGGTCTCTCCAGAGGTGATTCTCGCAGCCGATTCTGACATGGACCAGAGTGGCGCTGGAAACACGCGATCAAGTTCCATCTCTTATGATTGCCTCATGGAAGCTGGCCGGATAGCAAACTGCTTTACTGTCAGGAACACAAGTCATATGATTTTTTGGCCAATGTCCTATGCCGGGAGCTCCTCAATACTGTCATGAAAGACGACGTTGAAGGCAGGATGGCGCTATTGTTCATCTTCCCAGTCACTTTGCGCCACCATTCGGCTCTGGTCTTCAGACTGGATATACGCACCATAGGGCGTTCGCGCAAAGCTCCTGTGCAAGGTGCTGCAAGCATGTGGGAGTTGCTCAGGAAAGTATGGGTCCAAGCTGTGCAGTGGCCGCGAGTGAGGCACGACAGACGGCCACATCGTGGGCCCAAAGTCGAAATCGAAGGAGGCGGAAGCGCGCTCAATTGTCATATTCAGAACTGCTTGAGGACCCCAAGTGATTGGAGTTGTAGATGGAGGATGTATCGCCGTTGGTGTCAGACTGATGCCGCCCAACGGGTCGTAGGCCGACGATTGTGCCGCCGCGGGATGACCTGAGGGTTGATGGGCATAAATCACCGATTCTATGCCAGAGGGCTGATAGTCGTATGGTGGGTATATTGGAGAGACGCCTTCCCCGCCTGATCCCATGCTACTATCCTCGCCATAGCCTGAAGGTCCCTCTTCGCTAGTCAGCGGGTCGTCACCAGGCGGGGCCTGCTCGTCTTCGCAATCTTTTGTAGGGCCACGCCACTTTCTTGGATTCCATTGGCTACGAGCGGGCGCGGTCGGGTCTGACGAAGCATTCTCTTGTGCGTCTGAGCTACTAGCCTCGTCATGAGGAACGAGAGTCGGGGCCAAATGCGGAAAATAGCGTAGCACCTCCTGCTGAGTCCACAAGCATTCGATGGACTCGCCTCTGTACGTGATGAGGACCGGTTCAGCAGGTTTCTCATATATCGTCGCGGACGGGCTTCGTATAATGCATTCGTAACCTCTTGTTGTGCATTGCTCGCATGGCCTGTGGCAATACATCATGTCAGTGAGGATTGATCTATCAGATTCAAGCTCTATCGGAGATTGCGACACTAATGAAAATGTCAACAGCTCTGGGGCGCAGCAGGTCGACTCAGGAAGCCAGGAGATCTGGCGGCTGCAGTACAGTATGTACTGTACTGTACAGGTACATGCAAGTGCGTGCTACTCACTCTCCTTCATTCTTGGGGGGACATTTCACTCTCCGTCGACAGCACATCTCACATGCCTTCCGCGCCCTTCTTCGTGGTCTGGGGTTGTAGGACGTAGAGCCGGGGGCAGTGGTGGTCGCGTCTTCTGTCCTTTCGGGCTGACTGTTGAGCCGCTTCGAATCAGCTGAGCTTCGAGATGATTCCTCGGTGGCCAGACTGCGCTTCCGCAAGCCTGGTTCGGACCCGAGCGCGTCGATGGAGAATTCAGTTCTCATGGTATCGCTCATGTTGGACTGGTACTGTAGCAGGCGATCAAGCATGTGGTAAGTAGATGAGTGTCAGATGATGGCAGGCGCTATTTCAGATAGATAGCTCAATTCAGTGGCGAACGCAGCTTGTCGACGGCCTGATGAGAGTGAGCAGGGTGTATGTTGACACGCTGACGACGTACGATGACGGAGAGACAGTGAATATGACTTCCAGCGAAGCGTCTGCAAGCTTCTGTACAGAATCGACTGTCCACTCCTTTCCTGCGAACACCGCCACGACTCCACTTGGTGTTCGCGACTTCTTACACGTATCTGCTCGACTCTCGTCTCTCCTTTCTCATCTCTGCTTTCTCGCTTCTCGCTTCTCGCTTCTCGCTTCTTGAGAGCGCGTTTCCCCTTTCTTTGAGCTAGTACAGTATATGAAAGCAAACGATATACTCGACCTTGATATGGCGGACTATGGGCACAGTACACAAGTGCAGTGGTACTGTACGATGCCATCGAAATGCAATGTCAATGCCAAATGTGTAATGCTACAAAGTGCGCCTTCTATGCAATTACTGATGCTAATACTAATACACTACGATACCCCAACACTCAGAACCCATCCCAGCCCCATACACGCCTGCCTATCGTATGCCCACATCCCTTCCTATGGCTCCCCGCCATCCCGCCTCTCCCGTCAACCCTCTCCCCTTCCGCTCCTCGCCTAGCAGGACCTTCGCAGTCGGGTACAGTACAAATCACACATGGTGGACCATGTTCCTCCCTGAATGCTTTGTCCGTCGCGTACAGTTCAGCATCGGCTAATGCGAGTCGATACGGTTCCAGGTACTCTTTATATTCAGATTGTTGGTCTTCGGGCAGGATCTCGATCAGACCCGCTGTCAGATCGTATGCGCTCGGCGGATCAGAGTCTATCGCCTCGGAAGGCGAGGGGAAGCGGAACAGTCTCACGTCCGTTGGAGGCTTGGTCTTGTGTGATGCGGATGGCGCAGTTGCAGCTCCATGCGATCCTCGCCGCTTCGTCTTGTGGCTCGATGCGCCCGCAGACTTGTCACCCGATTTGGTATTGCTTCCAGATACAGCCGAAGCCTTCTTTAGCTCTTCCTCTCGCCATTCTTCAGCTTTTCGTCTCGCTCGCTCGTATTTATCCGAAACATGTATTGCCCATCCCAATAACCGGCCTAAACCATCCTTCCAACCAGCATGGAACTGGTCTTCCCAATCAACAACTTTCGCAGTCGAGATCGCATGTGCTTCACCGCCAATAGCGATAGACTTGAGGGTCGGTAGAGGCGGTAAGACCAAATAGAGCTTGTCGGGAGGTGGGAGCGGTACGGTGGATTTGGATGGACCAGCTGCGGCGGCGCTACGACGTGTTGGGCGATCTCGTAAGGAGAATGTAGAGTGAGCGGCAGACCGATGACCACGTCGAGATCGAGCTAACTCTATGGCGCGCTGTTGCTCTTCCATCCGCTCCATTGCGGCAATAGCTTCAGCATCCTGCCGTGCCTGCTCATCATCCGAGGCATTCTCCGCATCTCCCCTTGCACGTGTGCGCGCTCTAGCCGCGGCCGCTTGTGCTTCGGCCAGTCGTGTCCGTTCTTGTACCTCCCATGCAGCGATCTGCCTCTCTCGCTCCTTCCCTCTTGCTAATCCAGCCGATACCAGCAGACCACCTAGGTCGTTACATAGCTCTGGCCCTTTCTCCCTCGCCGTGAAACCGAAAAGATTGACTCGATCCAGTACCAGGTGTTCGAGGCGCCAGTACGAGCGAAGGAGCGTAGAGAGTGTTGTGTCTAGCCTGACGTTGGTGGTCGAGAGGTCTAGATAGCGAAGAGCGGGGAACAAGCCATTGGATCCTCTCGGCACAGTGATCAGCACACGAGCCAAGTCGCGAGATGGCACTCTCAGGCGCAGATGTGTTAAATTCAGGGCGACTGGAGCAGCGCCGAATTTGGCCAAACATTCGATATCGAAAAAGACAATAGGCTGGGCGAATGTCTTTGGCATTACTATGCCGAGTTTCTCGTTGAGATAGGGATTACCAAAAGGTCCGTGACCGGTATACGATCTGTTGGCGGCATCTGTGGGGTTATCTGAAGTGGAGGAAACGGAGGTAGGTGGAGTCGATCGGCCAGAAACACCGGAAACACCTTCGGTACCGCTGCTGCCGCTATCATAGTTTGCGGCTGTCTGCTCGCTAGTGAGAGACAGATCGGTGAAGGAGTTGGCTAACGAGGCAGCGGCAGAGCTGAATGCTTTAGGTGGAGCAGTCGAACGCGGAGGGAGATCTTGGACGATACTGAGGTGCGTGAACGAGGGTGTCGCGGGCCAGTGCTTGGTCAAGCTCTCAATGGCGGTATCGAAGTACGAGCCTGCACAAAGTGCGTGAGCAGCGATATAGCGTATCAATATAGATGTGAGGAGGGGTGCCTACCTTTCAGAAATTGGTAGTATGACGCCTGCTCGACATAGGGCCGGAAACGCAACTCCATTCGCTCGATATCATTCCGAGGCCGCTCAAACATCTCTTCCAGGTGTTCCGGGGCAAAGTTCGTACCGATGTTGATCATGAGCGTGCGAAGTGCAAGCAGACAGCGCATGACGCTGGTACGGGACATAAGCTCTAATCGTAGTATATTTTTGACAGACGTATCGACGTCGACTTACTTGTTGAGTATATCGACGTCGCCGCGCCAGGATTGCTACAGCGCGAAGATCATCAGCATGAGCGCTACCCATTATGAATATTGATAAAGGATGGAGCGAGGACGCACCATACAAAACGTCCTCACGCCCTCGCGCATAATCTGATCCTCCTTGAGCTTCTGCCATAAAGGCCAAATCTGCTCGGGGCTAAATACGATCAAGTGAGTCCACAGGAATCTGCGGGAGATGGGATGTTCGGGGAAGACACGCGTGAGTGATAATGCCGTCGACTGCTGTTCCTGCGCTGGGACGTGGTGCAGGAGGTAGTCTATCAGTTCGGGCGGGAGTCGAAGTAATAGTGGTTGTGATTCCTCTTTAGCTGAGTCCTGGCTTTGGCCCGCAGCGACTCCTGGCGTCATTGTCGCTTGATCGGAGTCAGGAGTCGGCTTAATCGCCAGCTCGGACATCGTGCTGCTCTGCGTAGCTCTCGTCGAGAACGGGTACGACTATCGACAAGAACACAGTAAAGAATGCGTCTTGGACCAAACGATGTTGCGAATGGATGGATCTACTCCACCGGAGACAAACCAGCCAAACCAAATCTCAAATCTCAATCACAAAACCCGGAATGCAGTGGCGAGTTAATTCGGGTGGCAAATTCACCTCGAAAGCATTTGACCCAAGATATATGCATGATCTAGACAACTACGTATGACTGTGCTATGCATCTATTCTGGATGCCTCTAGATGCTTTACGCTCAGCGCCTCGATGCTCCATGTAGGGCCTAAGCGGTACTGGTTCCGTTATCGTACGCGGCAGTGTGAATGCTGACTGCTCGGCCAGAGGGGTCGGACGAGACACCCCATTCCTGCTTGGGGATCCAGCGGACGGCGGTCTTGGCCGCTGACTCGGTGGGGAAGTGGTGCTCGAAGAGCTCTCTGATCCAGTACGCCTCCTTTGTGTCGGGCGTGTCGGTGGGCCATCGTTCGCTGCGCTTGGCAAAGTCCTCGTCGGAGATAGCGGCAGCCGAGTGCTCCTTCATCCCGTCGATCCAAGAGTAGCCGACACCGTCCGAGAACTGCTCCTTCTGACGCCAGAGAATCGAGTCGGGCAAGTACGCCTTGCCGTCAGGTGCACAGTCGAACGCTTTTCGGATGATGTACTGTTCACATCACTGGTCAGCCTTGTGATCTGATTGACCCGCCGTGGACCTGCACGCTTACCTTCTCCATCTTGGGTCGGCCCTCGGCATCGAACTCTTGGGAACTGCCCTTGTTGAACATCTTGTACTTGGCATCCACGTTCATCGCGACTTCGAGGAACTGCTTGTCGAGGAAAGGAACACGTGCCTCGAGACCCCAAGCCATGGTGGACCTGCAGCAGCGCAGATGACTGTTAGCAATGATAGAAACTGAAGGCACGACAGACCCACTTGTTGGCACGGAGACAGTCGGCAGTGTGCAAGTTCTTGACTCGCTTGACACACTCCTCGTGGAAGTCCTTGGCGTTGGGAGCAGCGTGGAAGTAGAGGTAGCCTATATAAGAATAAGCCCATGCGGGTACTAGTGAAGCCGTAGCACTCACCACCCAAGATCTCGTCACTGCCTTCACCACTGAGGACCATCTTGACACCCATGGCCTTGATCTTTCGGCTCAAGAGGTACATGGGTGTGCTCGCACGGACCGTAGTGACGTCGTAAGTCTCGAGGTGGTAGATGACTTCGGGAATAGCGTCGAGACCTTCTTGGACGGTGAAGTGGTATTCGTGGTGGATGGTGCCGAGGAAGTCGGCTGCTTTGCGAGCGGCAATAAGATCGGGGGCGCCGGGGAGACCAATCGCGAAAGAGTGCAATTGAGGCCAAGAAGCGAGCGGTGCCTCATCGCCGACCCACTTGCCCTCGGAAACCTGCAATCTCCGTTCCTGCCTCAGTTTCTCCTGCTCCTGTGCGAGCTTGTCCGTCTCCCTGGCAGCGATAGAAGCAATCAAACTGCTGTCCAATCCACCACTCAGAAGCACACCGTAAGGCACTTCACTCATCAACCTCTTTCGCACAGCATCCTCGAGCGTCTCTCTCAACAGCTTGTAGTCGACCTCGTTGTGGGGGACGACACCCTTGTCAGAGTCCCACCATGTAGGCTTGAAATACCGCTCAAGCTGTTTTGTTCGCGAGTCGTAGAAGTGTCCTGGGGGGAAGGCGACCAAGTTGTCACACTCTTCGAAGATCGACTTGAGCTCGGAGGAGAAGAAGAGGGTGTCGGGCGCAGACGAGTGGTAGCCCATGTACAATGTCGTGATACCGATAGGGTCACGAGCAGCAATGAGTCGGGCTGGCTCAACGGACTGGTCGAGAAGAACAAACGAGAACATTCCATCGAGCATGGCGCAAAGTCCGGTGTCGTGCTCCTTGTACTACAAAGCGGAACGGCACGGTTAGCATAGATACGTTCACTAATGTTGGTGGTCGCACGACCATGCCACACACCAGATGCATTATGACTTCACAATCTGAGTGAGTCTTGAAGACGGCGTCCTTGTTCTTGAGGCCTTTTCTTAATGCGACGTGGTTGTAGATTTCACCGTTGACAGCAAGAACGAGGGACTCGTCGTCGTTGACGAGCGGTTGAGCTCCGGTGTCTACGCACGATCAGCATGTGGTATCAGCAAGCCGCCAAGCTCGTAGCTGCCTGATCCAGAGGGAGACTGAGGAGGAGACTCACCAACACCGACGATAGCGAGACGCTCATGGACGAGGACCGACTGTTTTGAGAGGTAACATCCCGACCAATCAGGGCCACGATGTCTCTGCTTCTTGGAGAGCGCGATAGCTCTGGGTCGGAAGGAGGCGAGGTCGCCTTGGCGGTTGTAGCAGCAGAAGATGCCGCACATGGTGAATGGGCTGAGTGTGTGACCGCTGGGTGAGAGGAAGCTTGGTGTCGAGTATCTATTGACCAGAAGGCAGGTCTATCCTTTTGACGATGTCACTGAGTTGGAGTTGGAGTGATGTGAGTTGTATGACAGATAAGGTATTGAGCCAAGAGTCGACTTTGTACTTTGGCGAGTTGTAGAGAATTCCCGAACCCGACTTTTTGGTAGAAGCACGGCAACGCCGTCCTCAGGGCAAACAAGCATTTGACTCGAATTGATAACCTCATGACGTGGCATATTGTCAATGGCAGTATCACTGTAGGAACTCTTGGCGGTGGCCCGCGGCCGAACAAGGCCTGCTAAAACGTCAATGAGTATGGTTGGTACAGTGCAGCTCCGTGCCAGTCCCTTGGTAAAGAACAATAATGGTGTGATGCGCGCGCTCGGGTCATGGACGAACTTAGGTTGAGTCAGATTACTGACAACTGATACCATCGTTGCAGCAGTGTCTGGAGTACAAACTTGATAGCTATGGTGCATCCGGGGAATGAATTGCCACTTTGAGCCATTGATGGATGAGATTACAACATGTCATTGCAGAATCCGGTTCCATCGCACGTACTACCCGATCGCTCCTCATTCCATCTCACACAATCCACTCTCTATCTGCTTGTCTTCCCATAACCTGCTACGTCAATCCCGCTAACAGCCCTGGCTCTACTGCGGTGGAACGCACGACGCGCGCACCGAGTCTGCGCCACCCATCTTATGCTATATTTCGATTAACGATGCCGACCGAATCCGCCGTTCCACCCGCGCAACCGCCGTCTCCTCGCTCATCCTTTGTCCAGTCGGGACCTATCAAATGCGTCATCTGCGGCCTAGGTGACGGATCAGGATCGACCAGTACGTCTCCCGCAGAGGAGTCGGTGGTCATTTTGGGTGATTCCATCGAGAGGATCTGCGGGAGATGCGTCGCCAGTCCTGACGCGAGGCGAAGGATGGGCGTAGGCGCAGGCGCGGATACTCACAGGTCAAGAGAACCTTCGGAGATAGGACTGGGATTGAGGGGGTTGTCCGTCGAGTCACACGAGTCTATAGAAACTGAAGATAATGAGGAGAAGGAGGTGGCGCACGATCGGAGCGAGTCGAGTCGCGGTCCCTCGCCCGACTTTGAGCGCGTCGTGACCCTCTCGAACGAAAGCGGAAGCCCAGGGTCTCCAGCTCAAATACCACCTACGGTCCTCTCGCAGAGCCTGCCCACACATCACCCTGGACCATGGACGACTCGTCCACACTCCAAGATACCCGTATCAAAGCTGCATGACGACAATACGTCGAATACCTCCTCGTTGCCTTCGCCGACTAGCGATCCTTTGCCGAAGTTGGCCGCAGACGAGTCGGCACATCCACCAAACCCACTGCTCGACGTGACCAAAGGGCGTGTACCCAGCATCGGACGAGGCGCGTTGCATCCTGGCAGTGTCTTCAAGGGGACGCAGACCAGTGGGCGGAGCGCGTATGAAGTGGAAGTGCAGATCCTGGTGAGTACGACGCTATGTCATCCATTTCCTGGTTAAGCGTACCACGATCCAGACCTAATCGCCTTTGGTATTCTGCGTTGTTATAGGATGTCAACCTACCCGAATCAACACTATGCGGCTATCTGTCCATCTCGCATCTCACCGACACACATCCGCACTTGACTACCTTTTTCACGGGCGAGATCATCGGCCCCAAACACGGCTTTATCACTGGATCGCGCTATGGAGCGACGGAGCACGACGATCTGCGTCATTGGGGTCGCTTCGAGCAGTTCCGCCGTCCGTCTACGAGAGCAGATATGGTACGGTCCGATCTGTTTTTTCGGGATCCGCTCCCTGATAGGTCCAGGGGAGAGACAAAGGCCAAAGAGAGAGATTTCGTCTTTCTCAGAATCAAGGAACGTTTCCTGGTGCCCGATCACAAGGTCAAGGATATCTCAGGTGCCAGCTTTGCCGGTGAGTAGAGCAAAAACTCGTTCTGGAGGTGTAGCGGACGAGACTGATCATCCACCGTGAACAGGATTCTACTACGCCATGGTCGATCTCTCTCCTGCCGTCGCGGCGCCGCCCGAATCGCCCTGCACTCCACTCTCACCAGGCAGTACGACGCCGGCCGTGTATAACTACCCGAACAGACAGTCGTATTTTGATTCGAGATCTCCGCGTCCCGAGGGTGCGAAGCGGAGGGAGAGTACGTCCAAGGTCCGCGAGGGCAGAGAAACAGCCCGGGGAGAAGCGACTATCCGAGGTGTAAGTCTGGGCATTAGCCGAAACGATTCCGGCTGACGAGGTGTCCTTCTGTTCCAGTACTACTTCCACTCTTTGGTGAGTTGTTGTACTTTACGCCACTCGGATCTGAGCTATAGCTAATATGAACCTGATATAGAATCAAGAACCATTCCAGGAACTATTCCTCACCCACGCGCCTGTTCGGAGCGACAGCACGTTCGAAATGCGCTGAGAGGTTTCACTTTCTATCATCCTCTTTTTCTCTATCATGCTTGGATCAGCTGCTGGGTAGAGCTGGAGCATAGTGTAATTCATTGGTCATTTTCGACTCGAGGTGTTTATCCATTGTAGTCCAATTCAGGCCTGTTGTCATCCTATCTCCTAATTGTCAACTAAGCCTGGCTCATCAGTAGTGGTCGTTGTGCATCTGATACTGTGTTTTGCTGCGGCATGTGTGTACTTTCTCCTCTAATGCATGTATAGATTGTGCCCTCTTCCTTGTACGACCGACATGCGCTTTAGAGAGGTACTCGAGTATAGTCCAAGACGAAAGCGGCGCTCCCCGCTTGCGCGACCCACGCGATCGAACATGACTTCGCGTCAATTGGCAACTGTCATCTGAACAATAAATCGAGCACTTATACCCATATCATCCATTACAAGCTACCTTGAAATCGACCTCAGAACAGAGCAAGTCAATATCAGAAATAGGCACCAGGAGAGAAGAACACAGAGAATAGAGAGAGAGCAAAAGGACAATGTCGGCATTCGCACCTAGACCTGTGGGAGGGAACACCATCGATCCGCGGTCACAACCTTGGGTCGAGAAATAGTGCGTCTCTTCAAAGTCAATGATGGCCTGCTATGTTCCTTACTGACATCTTATTCTTCTTTCACCTCTTCCCTCTTCGCTCTCCGCTCTTGCCTCGGGTCTGCTCGCTCCGCCTTTTGCGCCCCGACTCCCGCTCTCCCGCTGCTCGCCCGCTCACTCACGCGTAGTCGGCCCAAAACCATAGAAGATGTCTCAAGTCAGGAGAACACCGTCGCCGTCCTCCGCAAAGCCCTTGCGTCGACGAACGTGAGTCGAGTCTTCGATCAACGCTACCCGCCCAGTGCCCCGGTCGAAGCTTGAGCAGTCTCGAATACATGTTCGATGATACGATGAGCTCTCGCTAACTTGTCCTGATTGCAGTTACCGCACATGTTATTCTACGGCCCGCCCGGAACGGGCAAGACCAGTATGTCCTCACTATCTTCTATCCACTTTAATCTGAGATCCATAGAGGACGAGCTGAACTCTGGTGCGCAGGTACAATCCTCGCTCTCTCTCGCCAGCTATTTGGGTGAGTCACTGCTCATTCCACATCGTTGTCATCAACTCCTAAAATTATTCTAATGCTGAAAAACGTCGTAGGCCCGATCTGTACCGTGCGCGCGTCCTTGAACTGAACGCTTCGGACGAAAGAGGCATATCCGTCGTGCGGGAAAAGATCAAGACGTTCGCGAGAGAGACTCCGCGGCATGTCAGCGCGTCCTCGTGAGCGCCTCTCCCATTCTTCTCACGCCCTGAGCTGCTAGCTCCTCATCACCGGATATACTGTAGTTGACGAACAGCGCTGATGTACACTGTCACACCATAGCGACGGCAAAACGTACCCGTGCCCACCGTACAAACTCATCATCCTCGACGAAGCCGATTCCATGACGCAAGATGCGCAATCGGCTCTGAGACGGATAATGGAGACGTACTCGCGGATTACGCGGTTTTGTCTGGTCTGCAACTACGTCACGAGGTGGGTACTTGCGTCAATGGCGAGACCTTACAGCTCCTTTGGACGACAAGCAGATTACAAACATACTGATCTGAAGCTGACGCTTTGCATGGGCAACCAGAATCATCGAACCCCTCGCCTCGCGATGTAGCAAGTTCAGGTTCCGCCCACTCGCGCTGGGAAGCAGTCAAGCGCGTATCGAGATGATCGCCGAGGCAGAAGGGGTGGATGCGGAGCCAGGGGTCAGTGGCGTATCTGATCAAAGCCTTGTATATGGTAACTGATGAGCATTTCGCGGTACAGGTGCTGCCCCTTATTCTGGACTTGGCAGGAGGGGATCTGCGAAAGGCCATCACATATCTCCAGACAGCTCAGAGATTACATAGCGCCACTGAGCCTCCAACGCCTATCTCAGCGTTGTCCGGTGAGTGTTATAACTGAAGATACCTATGACGTCGCTGATATCACGATAACAAACTAGTCCACGAGATATCCGGCGTCGTCCCAGACGATCTGATCACGCATCTCTTGACTGTCATGGGTATCGACAAGGACTCTGGTATTGACCTTTCCCTCGCATCGGGCTTTGAGGGGATCAAGATGGCCGTCAAGCGTGTAGGGAGGGAAGGATGGAGTGCCGTGCAAGTCCTAGAGCAGGTGCGTAGCGTACTTTGCTCTCCGCGTCACATCATTGCTAACGATTATGGTATTTCATGTTTGTGTGGAAATTAGGTACATGACGCGATCATACCTCTACCTACGATCCCGGCTATACCGAAAAGTCTAGCGGCAATCGCTATTGCAGAGTGCGACAAGGCGTTGTGCGAAGGTGGAGATGAGGAGCTGCAGTTGATGGAGTGTTGTTTAAGGGTCAAAGATGCTATGAGCAGGCAGTAGTGTGGTCGGATAGGCAAGCGTGTGGTTCTTATGATAGAGCAGAGTCATGGTGCATTGTAATATATGTAAATGTTTGATCCATGACGATAACGACTGCATGCTGGCCACAAGATGGACCATCTATGTGCGATGTGCAGCTGCAGCAGCGTGACACGCACGTGGTTCACGGAAGCAATCGGTGCTAAGGTACAAGCATAAAAAGCAAAGAGCCACAACGGCGAAATGGGATCGACAGATTTGAGTGATTTGAGTGATTTAGTGATTTTCAGTATCCCAGCGTCCGTGCGTCGTGCGTTATTGTTTGCCATTTCGAGTTTATTTTCGTATTCGAAAACAACGCCTACATTATACCCGAATAGGAAATATCGAGCTGGAATTGTAATCCCGACTGAGCGCTGCCTCTGCTGGTGCTTGTGCGTCTGCGTCTGCGACTACTGGCACTGCGCTGCTCTCTCTCTCTCTCTCTCCCAGTCTCCCGCTCACTCTCTCATATCAGTCGTCCACTACATCCTGTCACACCGTCACCACCAACACCCATACACGCTCGCCGCTCTCGCCTCGCCTCCGCCTCCGGGTGTTCGCGCACGTCGCTGGTCTGTGCCATCGTGCCATCGCACCACAACACCGTAACCGCAATATTCTTTGTCAACACTCACTACTCAAAGACAAGTTTCGACTAGTACTAGTCTTACCTCGAAAGCGCAACTAGCCCGTCCGACGTCCCCCGAACTCGACCTCAATCCACTAGATTTATTTACAGGACTAGAGCGATTCATCATCGCACCTCGGCCTCGACATTGCCATCGCCAGTGTCAACACCGACAGACATAAATCGCGCAACTGGAGAAAACAAAGTGAAACATCCCCTTCGTCCTTCTGGTCAATAACATTAATACCATCTTACCCCGCTTCGCTCTACTCGCCCCTTACCGCGATCCTTGATCCGTTGTAGTCGACAAGCTCAACAACAACAAGATCATTCAACAACCCGACTATCTCATATTGTATACATCCGTCGCTGGACACTGTCTATAGCCATATCGCCACCCTGTCCATCCGTTCTCGAACCCTTTGACTATAGTCACACCGCAAGTTCGCCGGTCCTGTAGCCCTATCCTCTATTTCGCATCGCCACCCACTTCGTCACATTGTATCCACTGCCTTCGCAGACGATCAGTGATATACCTTTCCTCTCCTTTTCACGAAAGAGCCTCACTTGGAATATACTCGCCACCATGCTCCTCGATCAATAACACCAGGTCGTCTTGTCGACTAGGCGCATAGCCATTGATCAGGAAACCACATCCTCCTACTACCACCATCCATTACGCATAATCTCAACCTCCTCCTTCATCGATAAAATCCTTCTACAATGACTTCCGTCGCTTCATCCTCCGCGGTAGCGATTAACATCGACACAAATACCTCATCCTCGCCCTCATCTTCGCGTCTCCGCTCCTGCCTCTCCCCCAATCGAGCGCGCACAGCTTCCCCTACTACATTCGATCACTTCCCTCTACCCCCATCTTCGTCCAACTCCCGCTCCACCTCGTTCTCCTCATGCACCAGCGACGCCTGGATCAAGCGCACGAAATGCGTTCGATGGCAGGAGATGAACGGGTGCGCAGTCACAGTGAGTCACGAATACACAACTTGTCTGTATGGGTTTGAGCTGATCACGTTGCCTTATCTAGTCTACGCATCATACATATTCGCAAGAAGAGTATGACCGTACGCCACTCGAACCTCCTTCCATCGCAGAACGACAATGCGTCCTCCCTGAAAGGGGATCGCGCTGTTTTTCTACGTTCAGAGATTGCTTCTATTCCGATCTCAGCGATGCGGAAGAGGAACTCGTGGCAGAGGAAGAAGCGGATGCGGACGAAGAGGAAGAGGAAGATGCTCCATCCGCAACGACGGACCAACTGTCCACGGAATCGGTGTTCCTGCATACTCCTCCGCCCACTGAGGACAACTCGGACGAGGAAGATGAAGGCGGAGCCGATGGCGCAGGGGATAAGGAGTGGGAGGAATGCATGGAACGACGACGGATGATGTTTGCTCGCATGTGTCCTCGTACACTCGACAGCGATGGTGGGGAAGGGCGCAGACATCCTGAATTCGAGGGATACAGGAGTATCTCCGCGACGTTGTCGGAGCTCTTGCGCAGCGTCGGTTGTGCAGAGGAGGAAGAGGATACTTCGCCTTTGACCCCTATGGCTACTCCCGCCTGCGATAACGAGGCGATGTTCGACCATGGTGACCATCACCACGAGCAAGGAGAGCATCATCACGATCTGACATTACATCGGTTCTCCCGCTCCCGCGACGAAGAGATCGAAGAAGTCGGCACGCCCTCTTTAGCCAGCTCAGCAGAGAGCGAAGTGGACTCGTCCCTCGCTTCGCCCGGAGGAGGCTTCGCGCCTACACCGATCTTCTCAAATACCATTACAAGTACAAATACGAACGCACATATAAATACGTCGGCACCTCCCTCGCCCTCGCCGTTACATTGGATGGGACTTCAACTCAAGGTCGAGCGGACCGAGATCCCGGAGAGAGGACGAAGTCGGACCTACCAATCTCAATCTTAATCAACGATCGGATTCCTTATCCTTCATCTCTTTTCCCTTGATGGGACCCTCATCACACCATCATACATTTTGTCTGTTTCGGTAGCATTGCGGTCTCATTTGTCCTTTGTCGTTTGCCGTCTATCGCGGTCCATATCCATACCCCTGCATTTTATACGACGTGATGACATTATATGCCCTATCACTTGTGGTCTTGAGATTGCTGGCACTGAGGCTGTCTTGACTCCATCAATACATCTTGCACTACATTATGCTCGCTGCCGTCACAGCGAGACACCTAGACTGCAAACTGCGGCAGTCGGTAAAGCATCACATCATGCATTGGCATGCATTCGTCGTTGATGGGTGCACCGTATACTGCACACATGTACTACGCTCTTCCACTATATTCTTGGCGCACGGTCTGTCGGGACAATTATATGTGAGACTCGTATATCCCATGGCACGATCGTACACCTCTCCCAACAGTCTTCAGTGATCAAATGTCCCAGAACTACATACGCCCTCACCGCAATGTCTCCTTACGCAACGCGTGCCGCGCATTATCCCAATACTCCTCCTGACCGCCGTTACCTCGCAGTTGGGCCGTACGGAGGTTGAGCCACTTGATGATTTCCGCAGGCGAGCGATCGAACTCCTGAGCCAACCCCGATATTTTCTGGCGATATTGGTTCTTGATCATATTGACTATTTCCGCACCATGGGATACGCGCTGGACTCGCTCATCTTGCGATAGAGGCGGGGAAGGCGTCCGCCGTCTCGGCGAAGCTCCCGCTTGAGCTTGCATCGAACTCGCCTGGCTGATCCGGGGCCTAGGTGCAAAAGAGTCGAATCGAGTAGATTGATAGACCATATCAGGGCTATCGACCGGTCCGTGCCCTTGTCCATGTCCGTGACCATGACCCTGAGTGCTCTGCCGTCTCTCTTGTCTCTCAAGCGTCCGCCGGCGTTTCTGACTACTGTTCAATAATTGCTCCCGCAGTAATAGATGGCGCGAAGCCACAGGTTTGGCAGGACTGGGAGTCTCGTACCTCCTCGCTCCTTCTCTCCGTTCTCCTGCCGCGTCGCCAAGGGCAAGGGTGGGTGGCATCGATTGTCTTGGGCGGTCTTTCGAAGGACTGAGCAGGGTGCGCCGCAGAGTCGCTTGTCGATCAGTTGGAGCAGGTTCAGAGGCTCTCGGGCGCGTATTCACCCGACTACCTTGTGCTTCTTCCTCCACATGAGCTGTACGACTTGGAGGTGAAGGTGCTTGCGCACTAGCACTAGCACTAGCACTGGCACTGGCACTGGCACTGGCACTGGCAATCGCTGCTGCAGCTCGAATACGCGCAAAGTCTGCTAATATTGCTTGAGTCTGTCCCGCATCTTGGGATTCGCTATCTTCGGCTGCTGAACCGGCTACCGGACGTTCAGCGACAACGACGTCCTGGCCCTTCGGAGCTTCTTGACCATCGGCAAGTCCCTGTAGCTCGCCGTCCACCACGTCTGTGTCCATTGTCCGGTCGCCGGCTTGGTCCGCTGATGTGAGGGCATGTGAGGGTAGACCCTCCACAGTTGGTTGGACGTCAGACGGCAATGCAGCTGTCGGCTCGGCTGTTGTCGACGATGAAGGGATCGGTGGGGCGGCTTTAATTGACGGTGCTGGTGGACCCGCTGGAGCAGGCTCAGATCTCTCAGCAATATTGCTATGTGATGATGAAGCTGTAGGTCCGCTTGGAGGTGGTGTGCTCTCGTCATCTGAATCGACGAGCTTCCGCTTTCGAGTCCGCGCAGGACTTGTAGCATCTGCAGAGCCGGTCTGAGGTTGAGCTTCGATGGGAACGATAGGAATGGTCGTTTGGGCGGGAAGGTGTGCGGCAGTTTGTGCGTGAGATTCGCTGGGACCGGCAGCGCCACTGTGACGGAACGTTATCAGCAGACCTGGCTACCATATAGATCTTGATTGAGCGCAGCGACACTTACCTGGCGACTTCCCGCTCAGCTTGCACAGCTTGCACAGCCCTCGCCTCCTTATCCGCTTTAGTCCTCACCCTTTCTTCACTGGTCTTCAGAGACTCGTCCACATCTTGCTGAACGAATCTTTGAATGCGTCTGGAGAAGGCGGATTGGTTCTTCTTTGCTCGTTCTAGCCATGATTGAGCGCTATGTCTTGCTGCTATAGGATACTGCGCTGACAGCGTGACCTGGAATTGCGATTTTTCATATAAGTCAAATGTCTCCAATTGGAGATGCGGAGGGGCAGGCGACTCACGAGAGTTTGGTATGTCTTGCGACTGCTCATTGCGAGGCCGGACGTATGCGCAGCGAGATATCGACAGAGGAAATCGTCATCTTGGGGCGTGTACTCTATCCGTGGTCTGTACGCTGTTAAGTATAACACGCCCGACAACAATGTGCAGTAGATGTAGAAGCGGACTGGACTTACTTGCCTGTAGGTCTACCTGGCGCTTTGCCCTCTTTGTGAACGTCGTCGTCGCCCAACATGGACTCGTGATCGTCGTCTGAATCTTTGCTGTTTATGCCCCTCCACGAGAGTTTCTTGTTCCTCCAGCAATCCGCGACCCAGTCTTTCTCCACAATCTTCTGCCACGTCCTGCCGTGTTTCTCCCTTTCTTCTCTCACTTTCTTGGCAAAGTTCGACTGTTCGTCCACGACCAATATATCGGCTTTTGCGCGCTTCTCCACTAAAATCGCCCCGCCTTGGTCGAGCAGAACCATCACTGCTTTCTGAGCTTGTTCGGGCGTCTCCCCCTCCTCACGATGGATATTGATCGAGACCCATGCGCGCAACGGCCGGTGATCCAACGATCGATCTGGATGCGTGAATATAGGTGCGGACAAAGGCAGTTCTTCTAAGGAGACTAGCCGGTTCTCCTCTTCGCAATACGCTAACCAGTGATACGGGAGGACGATTGGCAGCTCGTCTTTAGCCGCGGAAAGGCGTTGGGTCGCGAGATACTCCTTCTCCTTCTCATGCGCCGGACTGTCCGGGTTGACTAAGAGGATATTGGCGTCTTTGCGTTCGCGACATACCGTCCCGCCCAAGTTCTACCCCACACACAAATGTCAGCTAAGCTATTACCTTCGGTTTCCTGCTTTTCTGTTAGCTAAACATCACTCACCACGATACGCTGTGACAGCACCTCGTCATCTTCGGGAGAGAATTGGTTCTCGGCGAGAAAGACTTGGCATTCGTCTAGAGGCCCTTCTGCCATCGTCGCATGTGTATAGCCGCGGACCGAGTTGGAGGGATGAGGGGAAGTTATCGAGAGACGCTCTGGGAGAGCAGCGGCTGAGCTTGACACTGTGAGCCGAAGCGGGATTGTCCAGTATTGAATACAGAGCTGCGGTCGCAGTGAGTGCTTAGTGTGTATTTTGGGCGTGTTTGAGGTTGCTAGTATACTACAATCAATTGGATGAGTCAAGTGAGAAGAGTAATATCATGACACTACTCCATCCCGGTTGACGCGATTCTTCAGCCAGGAACGGTTGTTGATCTGATTGACCGCATGAGTGAGTACTCGTAGATAATTACAACGGTTTGTGGCCGTGGCGAAATGTTACGCCGTTCTGCCGCTTGTTAGAATTACAACATCTACGTGATTTGCTATGCTATGCTATGCTATGCTATGATTGAACCTATGCTACATTTACAAAGTCTCGTCAAATGGCATCCAGCCTCTGCACCGAGCAGCACCACACATACAAGGTGTCCTCGACTTGTTCTCATCTGGTGTGTCGGTCCCTGTCAAGCCCTCGCCTGAGGCATCTGCATAATCGAAAGTGAGTTCCTCACCAGGTCGGATATCGCGGTTTGCCTGTGCTCAGACACTCCATCAGTATCACTGAGCTATACCAGCAATCAGAGGAGAGACGCACGAATATCGCTGCTCGGGGCCATGGCGATGCGCCCCATCGGACGATTTGTATAACGCAATTGGGCTCACAAGCGTGATTCAAGAATCGCCCGACGTTGCCTGAGTATCGCGGATCGATATGGATCACTTGTCCAGGCAGACGTAGAGACAGGATGTAGTTGCCTTGTCCCACTATTGTCTCATGCTGCGTTGGTCGCTTCCATCGTTCTTGCGCTTGGGAAGTAGTCAGGTACTCTCCTGCGTATAGCGAAATGAAGGCGCCTTTGAATAGGAGCTCTGCGGTGTTGTTGGGCGAGTAGAATAGGCCTAATCCAACGCCTGAATCCGTGATCCGAATCGACAGTGATGCTCTGTTGTACAAGGAATAATGATCAGATCGGCTCGTCCTGTTTTCAATAACATATAAGTATGCGCACCTGACGCCTCGCTGAGTCACGCGATTACCGCATTGCTCCGCACACGGACACGTCTCCGAGCACTCTACCAAAGGTAACTTGGCAGGCAATGCATCGAGATTCAGAACTTGATCTTGCTGCGATCGGGGCAGAGAGGGCGTCGCGGTCGAATAGAAATTGCCTGTTATGCAAGCGCGACCGTCAGATGAGCTATCCAATTGACAACCTATGCATGATTGCGTGAAAGGGTGTATGCATGTATGCACATGCGATTTGTGACGTACCGTATTGGCTCACACACCTGCACGCAGCACCGTCCAGCACGGTACACAATAATTGCGTGCGGGTATGAGTATCCTGATCTGAAGCGGCATCACTTGCGCAGTCGCACTGCCACGCTTGGTCTTGTTCTTGGTCTTGGCTATAGTCTTGTTCAGAGCCGGAGTCACATTCAGAGTCAGACATGGAGGCAACATCCGAACCCGATTCCGGTATGGATTCTGTTCCTAGCCATGTCGAAGTGAGAGACAATGCTGTGCCGTCGGGTAACTGCGAGTCTGTAATGTACTAATTTCCCAGGTAGAAAGCAGGGAAACGAGCAACAGGCAACAGGCATCAGACAAGGAAACGGAAATGAAAATGAAAATGAAAATGAGAACGGACAATCACCGAAAAACGTGTATCATGTCAGTTCATAACATTCCTTTGACGTAAGGATGCCTGACTGACCTGGGTGAAGTGACTGAGCATGCAGGTCACTTGCTCTTGCTCTTGCTGCTGCTGCTGCTGCTGCTGTTCAGAGATGTTTGATCGCGCTAGGACCACTGGTATCGGCCGCGGTTCAAGACCGTTTGCTATGTCATCGTATATTGCCGTAGTGGTTCCTGCTTCCGATCCTGACTTCGTCATGTTTTTTAGTCGTTCGAACCTATTTTTGTAGCAAATCGAGTATTGGGTGTGTTATGTACGGTGCGGCAAGAGCAGCGGCGGGATTGACCCCGTCTGCCAGGATGTTGCCGAGGAGAGATACTGTGTGACTAACTGTGTTTGTATCATTAGATGAACCACCTCCACCCTATGTACTGTTGTGGTTGCGTGTTTGTGTCTGAACCTGATTGGAGGAGTGTGCGTCAAAGGTCAACGGCAAACAATGAGGCACAGCCTCATGCCAGGATACGAGAAAAGTATGATTCGCCGGGTGATGTATATTACCACTTTAGGAAAGAGGCTGTGGTGCAGTACGGCTATGTAGAGCCAAAACGTTTGCTACCCTGAGCGCACAGACACCTTTGCAGACAGACACGTACGAGTCCAACCAGTACGCGCTAGAGAGATGCCAATGGGCTGCGGAGACTGACGCGGTCCAACACACCATAGGGAAAAGGAACTACGTATCAAGCCACTAGCCACTACGCTCTGCTCGCTTTTACTTTCTTCCCACCTTTCCACCGTTCCCTCGCCCTCCCCAAACAACTTATCTTCCTTTGCATTCCATTCTCATCTTCTCTTTTGTTTTCTTCTCCATCTCACTCATCTCGTTCTCTCAATCCATCTCTGACGCCAGTCACCCAAACCCCAAACCCTTCTTTATACCTCGCAAAATGATCGCAAAGCTCGTCCTCGTCCTCGCCGCCGTCGGCTCCGCCGTCGCCCAGACTGTCAACACCCCCGTGAGTATCTTTTGTTAAACAACGCTGCAGCCCAATAATGCTGCCTGTTCTCTCTAACACAAACACTACTCACTTTGCCACCCGTCGCTGACATCGTTCTCCCCCAATAGGCCTCTCTCGTTGAGTGCCGTAAGTGCTACTTCAATCATCGTTGAGATCGATCGCCTAGAGCAATCGATTTCACTGCGCTCCAGCGTGTCTGCGATTTTTAGTACTAATCTCGATCTACACTGCAGAGCCCGCATCCATCACCTTCTCCGGCGGTACCTCCCCTTACATTCTGTGAGTTTGTCGCTCACACGCGCGGCTTGCACGTGCTAAACCAACATGCTTGCGCAGTGCCGCCATCCCTGGTGGTCAGGTCTCTGAGGCTGCCATCGAGACCATCGACTCGGACTTGACTTCCAGCCCTTACACCTGGAATGTCAACCTTGCTTCCGGTAAGCTTCCTTGCCGGCCCTGTGGTGGTATCGATGAGAAGTGTCATCTAATACATCTCTATCAGGCACCAACATCACCCTCAAGCTCACTGACTCTACCGGTGCTATCGGCTACTCGTCGGCTTTGGTCGTGAGTAGATTGTTCATCACGTATCGCGACACGTGCTAAGCGCTTCTATAGATCCAAGCCGGTTCTTCCAGCTCTTGCTTGAACTCCACCGCTTCCACCAGCGGTCTTACCACCGCCGCGGTCACCACCACCCAGACTGGCTCTACCACAGCTGTGTGAGTACATTCTTGTGCAATCAGATCGCGCTGCTTCTCTGTGCTGATGCACGACAACAGCGCCGTCACCGCCGGCTCCAGCTCCGCCGCCTCCTCCGCCGCCTCTTCCGCCGCCTCTTCCGCCGCTAGCTCGTCCGCTGCTTCCAGCGCCGCCAGCAGCGCTGCTTCGTGAGTTGATTAACGTCACACATCTGCAAATGTTATTTCTGACCATTTTGATCAGCTCCGCCGCCGCCTCTTCCTCCTCTACCTCCAAGGCCGCTACTTCCGCGGCTTCCTCCGCTTCTGCCGCTGCTACCTCAGCCACCTCTGCCGCCGCCTCGGCTGCCAGCTCCGCTGCCGCTTCCGCTACCAAGGCTTCCGGCGCCCTTGCCACTGGTATTGCCGCCGTTCCCGCTCTCGCTGCCGGTCTCATTGGCGGCCTTGTCGCTTTCCTCTAAGCAGGTAACAGTTGACATCTCTGCGTGACCATCGAGGTTACGACGACCCGCGCTCGGTATCATGTAGAAAGATGGTCATGGCGATGAACCTCACGAACATTCTAGCATCATAAACGATAACGCTTCTTGATGTGTTTTGACTGAATGTCTCTTTAACAACCTTTTACACCCTTCCCACCTTCTCCCTTTATACGACCATTCCATTAATTTCGCGTTTTGATGAGGTGGTGCTTGATGAATAAATTTAATTACGGATTATTCAAGTTGCACGATCGACGAGCATGATCGATGCATATCGTGGGCAACCAAGTGTACTCATTGCCTTGCTCGCCAGGATAACTGAGCTTTTGTAGGCTATCGACGCGTACACACGCAGAAGTGATGACGTCCACACTTTTACATTTGTTTGGCTTCATTCCTGGCGGCCAGGTCTAATCGTACAAGGATAAGTTGATACCGCCAATATCAACGCTTCATGACTATCCGTGACATGCAGCGGTATCAGCCTCCTCACCTTCGACGGCAAGCGGCCCAGGCTCCTGTGGTATTGCCAGTGCGCAGTGGTACTGGACCGGAGCGCGTCGCACCCGCGGAGGCAGGACCGTCAACATCCCGTAATCATGTGACGCAACAACGGACACCTCAAACATCTCAAACGGCTCAAAGCGCGCAAAGTAGTGCTCAGCAAGCCCATGTTGCGCGGCCATCCAGAAAAGACTGGTCTGCGCCGCTTGGGGCAGGGAGGGTGCTCGCATCGCCAGCTGGAGATATACGACCGATGCGAGCTGGGGCAGGGGCGAAGGTGGTCGTGGGGGAGATGGAGCTGATGCAGTCTGTTTCTCGAAGCGGGGGCGACGGGGCTGAAGGCGATGCGTGAGTGGTTCACTCACTCCTCGACTTTTTACAATCTCTGCGCCGACAATCAGGATCGAGAAGAAGAGAGCGATACTAATGCAGCTCGATTGGATTGCGCAGGCTGAAGGACTGGGCGATGCAAGATCGTTATAGGCAGTACATCGACGAACGAGTGAGTCACTAACGCGCTTTCGCGATCAAGATGTGTTCCGTTGATTGATGACTGATGAATCGTATGGGATTGCTGCGCTGTAGATAGACGTGCATTATACGACGTTCACAACGGCTCGACATACAGTACCCAAATCTCGGACGGGGGAAGAGATCGAGAGCCTGGGCAGTATCGTCCTGCTCTTCCGTAAGTTGCCTCTACTCAAAAATCCTCTCTCAACTTAACGCTCCATGGTGGGTCGTAATGCTGATTGACCGTGGTGGATAGGTAAATTGCGCGAAGGCGTCATCGCGTCTCATCGAATCGACGAGTTCGCCATTGAAGGTGAGCTCCCTTCTCTCCCAGTATATCTCCTCGCCGGCCGAAATCACCGCGCTAACGACTTCTGATTGTATTTGCCCAACAAAGTCTTCGAGTCCTCGGCGCGGTATTCGATTCTAGCGCATAACCGGCCCCAGCTGATCTCGGCTCTGAGCGGACTCGTTCCGGGGTTGTATCTCGCTCTCGACTCGAAGACCAAGACGGCAAAGGACAGAGCTGAGGCCACTGACCTAGCGGACGACCTGGCTAGTCTCTCCATCGCCGACCAGTCTTTCGAACGTAGGAAAGCGGAATTTGCGTCTCTCCTACTACTGTATAACCTCGTTACCAGCGGACCGAGAGCTTTCCATGATACCCTCATCGAACTCACTTGTCCGCGACGCAAAACCCTTCGCGCCCCATTTCCCACAACTCCGACATCCCCAATAAACCCCACTCCCACGACTTCCACACCTACACCGACTCTTGCTCCTAATACAGAGCGACCATTCACCACCATGTCCACGCTTCGATTCTCACTCAGAGCATACTCCGCTCTATCTGAAGAAACGTTCGACCCTATCTCATACTTTACTCTACTGCACGGGCACACCGACTTGAACGGGACGACGTACGAACGCGCCATACTTTCCTGGGCGGAAGAGATAGTCAGGGACAGAGCCTGGGAGCTTCTACGCAAGAGCTATTTGAGCGCGGGCGAGGATTGGGCGGCCAGAGTGCTTGGGCTCGCATCGGCTTCATCAGAAGGTGTGGGTCGTGGAGAGCAGAAGACGGTGCAAGAATGGGCGGCAGCGCGGGGCGCCAAATGGCAGGATGGCGCGGTCAAGTTGCGATAGCCGCGTTCGCTGCGTTCGTGGCACGTAGCTTGGTCGCTCGCCAGAGTTCCGATATACATGGTGCTGCCATTGCCATGGTGGGTGGGAAGGATGGGTCAAGCCGGTCAATCAGGTAGGCTTGCATTTCTATATCGAGATACTAGTGGCTAAAATACAGTATCCCCAATCAACAAAGTCAGTCTTGACACGACGGCCATCCCACCTCCACACCGAGCCGCGACCAAGTACTATCACGGGCCATACACTTGCGGGCGAAGCAGCGACTCTTGCTTCTCGAGCTCCTTGGTCGAATAATGCGCGATCATGAACCCCTGCGCCCCGCGTCGTCGCAATACAGTCGTTTCGCCGCCGAAGGAGTCCGTGTAACTCGTCCAATCCGTTTTGGCGACCTCCTCCTCGGCGGCGCGACGACGCTCGAATTCGGATGGGGAGGACATTGGTGCGGATTGGGATTGAATGGCGGTACTGCTGCTCCCGCCACTGCCGCCGCTGCCGCTACGAACCGAGCTTCTGTTCCTGTTTTTGTCCTTGGCGATGGCGGCGTTGATGGCGAATGCGGCTGAGCCGGGTATCGCTGTAGTTTTGGACTGCATATCAGAGCTGGGATCTGTGGAGCGGCGGCTAGACATGTTTCGATGTTATTTTGGTAATGATAGTGGATAGTGTAAACTTGAATACTTGGTCGATGATCTAACGCGAGTTTTTGAAGGAGAATGGAAGGGAGTGAGGGACAACGCGGTCAATATATATATATGTGATACTTTGAGCTAGATGTCAGCGATGCTAGGGTGCTTCAGTCGCCCAGAAGCATGGGTGACGGTTATCCACGGATGAGTTTGTTGCTTTTTGCTTTTTGCCTTTTGCCTTCGAGGATGAATGGAGCGAGCGTGAAACCGAAGGCTGCAAACTGGGTTGGAAGGCCAACTGCTCAGATCAGAGTCAGCGGGACTAATCGAGAAATAAGAAGTACGAAGTAGGAAGTTCGAAGTTCGAAGTGTGAAGTAGGAAGTATGATGTATGACTCATGAAGTACGACTCAAGAAGTGACGCTTTAAGGCCTTCGATGGCGTGTACTCGACGAGGAAGCGAGGGTACGTGCAAGAGTCATGGTGATTGCCTGTACCGTATCGAAGGAGTTACACGGGAGTCGTCTCTAGTCATACAAACATAGAAAGGATCTCAGATCTCAGCCGCTTCCGTCATTCCCTATCACGATGACAGGGCTTCCGTCGAAAGGACAGGTCGTACGAGTACGATAGTGGACATGAATGCGCATCATTTCGCTATGCTACCGTAGACTTGGGCTGCTTCTTCTTCGGTTCTTGGCCACCTTCGTGTTCTTCGGGTTCTTCGGATCCATCGGACTTGATGTATTGACGACACCTTGATCCGGTGATCTGACGGAGCAGCGCCGGGCAGACCATGCTTGACAGTAAGTATAGATGATAGATCAGAAGTCTTCATTCGCATAGTGAGTCATACGTTACTTCGTCCGCAATGGAAGGGGCATCCACTGCTGACACCGAACGACAAGCGATGTCCTCTCTTTCTCTGTATCAGTAGACTGCTCAGTTTGGATGACACGCTCGGCCAGATGTGTATATCAGGCATCGCTCGTACCTTGTCCCCAGCTATCGTTGCGCGTCTAGCCGACTTAGCCGAGATCTTTCATTCAGCCGAGACTGGCACTTCCGAAACAGCGGAATGTCGAGACATCGAGACGTCGATGTGTTGAAACGTCAAAGGTCGAGACGTTGAGCATGGCTGATGAGGCGTATGGCGTATGGCGTTCCGACTAGCTCATCCCAGATGGCTGGAGTAGGTGATAGGACGTTTCACCTTTGTTTCGAACTGTACTACGGATTATCCGAGCGCTTTGATCCGAGGATGCCCAACTGATGGTCTCAACATCGCTGAAACGGACGCATGTTGCATGCGAATCATGATGATAAAAGATGGAACGACATCACGATGGGAGGCTTGCTGAATAGTTGATGGTGTCATGGTAGCATTGTGTCATGCACTGACGTTCCAAGATGAAACGTGAGGCTTGGAATGCTCGGAATGCTGGGAATGGGCTTATCGAAAACGGAGTGATATACCCCGCCCTACCGTCGAGCATCAAGCCTCGGACGAATTATTTATCTCGTTTCGACTGCCGCCAACGGAAAATACTTGAAACGAGGTGCGTATGCCTATGCTCTTACGATTGATGCCGGCGCCTGGACTCTTGGACTGCTGGAGCAGGTAGACGAGCTTTCACGTCTGTCTTCAGCCTTCTGCTGTCTGCCGTCTGTCGTCTGTGGACCTCCGGCCTCCGACCTCGGTCTACTACTGCGACCGGGTGGCGAGTCCGATGGCGTCGCTTGTCATTGACGAGATGGCGCGTAGTACGGCGAATGCATGCTGAAGCTGAAACGCTATACTCTGTGCAGGAATGACGAGATCAAGCTTGGATTGACGTATGGTGTATGGTGTATGGTGTGTGGTGCATGGACGAGTGATGAGCGGTATGCCCAAGCTGTAACCGAGGCAGCAGTGATCGAGCCCGAGACCGCGTCACGCTAGTACCGCTAGTACTAGTGGTCTATGTATGCTGTACGCTAAGTGCCACACTCAGTTCTGTTGTGCCTGTGTTCTCTCGGTGTTGGCCGTGGCCCAGCTGGCAGATACTGGGGATAAAAGCCGAACAGAAAAAAGAGGGCCAACTAGCGTCGTCCCTGATTTCTTTGCAGTGATTGCCCTGAGCTAAGAGAGGAGAAAGAGTTGCACGCGTGGTGTGGCGTGATTGGGTAGCAGAGTAGTAGCATTTGGCTGGGTAACGAAATTCGCCACAGGGGTAAACAAGGCACCGTGCAACCTCATACTCTATCAAGTGATTCTAGATTCTAGAACTTGTAATTATTATCCAGCATTACAGAGCACCGTACAACCTGCTCCCCCTTTTTTACCCCTGGTACCTTATTCAAACAACCATATCGCATTGCATTGCATTGCAATTGCATCCCATCTATCCATTCCTGCA